>JAOYMO020436347.1:0-20917 GCA_025802455.2 Iodosphaeria phyllophila | reverse complement strand
CACCCCCACCGCCCTCCCGCTCCTCCCGCAAAATCCCCGCAATAAACCCCCGGAAATAATCCACATAAGGCTTCAAACTCGTCTTCTCCCAATCCTGCACCACGTTCTTGCCCCCCACCGCCGTGTCCCCATCATCCTCCGCTTTCCCCTTGCCCTTGCCCTTGCCCTTGCCCTTGCCCTTGCTCTCCCACGCGTCGATCTCCGCCAGCAGACTTTGCACCGTCGGCACGGCCAGCGGGTCGAACAGCTCGGGCCTCCGCGCATCGATGGGCACGCACACGCGGCCCGTGCCCGGATGGACGACGAAAGGGCTCTTGAGCAGATGGTTCAGCTTCTTGGAGACCTCGATATCGAGGCGCGGGTAGGTGTACTCGAGGACGACGTCCTGCTTCGCATCGCGGAGGGCGTGGGGGCGTAGAGAGCGAGATGCACCCATTTTCGCTACCGCGTTGATGTCGGCCCATTTGGACGCCGACGAGCGGCCCGGGCTCGAGTCCCATTTCTTCTGCAGCGCCGTGTTAAGGATCTTGTCGGGCAGGAGGGAGAGCAGGTGGGCGGATCGGGTCGGTTCGAGCCAGGGGTCTTGCACTTCGAGGATATCGGTTGCGAAGTGCGGGGCTAGGATGTCGAGAGAGCGACTAGGGGGGAACAGGATTAGGTTCAGTTAAAGTTAGAGTTTGGGGGGTTGGGGTTAGGGTTAGATGTAGCCAGATGGAACCGGGAAAAGAGGGAAAGAGTGGGTAGCAAAAAACACATACCTAATATGTGGATGTAACGGTCTCCGCACATTTACCTTCTTCCCGCTCTGCGACCCTCCCCTCAACAACTCCAGGTACCCCGCAATCGCGCCCCGCCTCTGGTTCGTCAACCCCCGGGCCTTCTTGTCGCAAACCCACGCGTGCGCCCCGCGACGCCCCGAGTAGACCCACATGATGTGCTTGAAGCCGAAATCATCCCGCAGAGCTTTATCGAGCACCTTGATGGCCATGGTCATGAAGGTCCAGCAGCGCCGGCAGATGTTGGCCTTATCGCAGCAGGTGCGGATCTCGTCGTAGTCGGTCAGATCGATGTCGAAGCACAGCTCCTTGGCGACAGGCTTGAAGGAGGCGCGGTTGACGAGCTGCTTGCGGTCGCGCGGGTTGGTGTTGTAGACGGGGCCGATCTCGAAGCGCGTCGGCTTGAGCCGCAGCACGTCCTTGCGCAGCGCGTCCGCCGTCGGATACGACAGGTAGCGCAGGTAGCGGTCGCCGGGGAGCGTGAAGGCGAACTCGCGGTGCGCGAAGTCCTTGATCGGCGTCGGCGAGTGGTTCAACCATTGGAAGAGCTGGCGCCAGGGGAACAGTCGCTGGTAGAACATGCGCATCACTTCGGGATCTGAGGCGCTGACTCCCACGTCCTCCATGGGCGACGATTGTGGGGACTCCGTCTCGCCTGAGCTGGACGGGTTGTCCTGGTCTGGCGATTTCGGCTGTTGCCCTGGTCGAGAGCTGGGGAACTCCTCGTCCGAGTCCATGTCGTCGAATAGATCTTCTAGCTTGACTTCTGCTGCTGGTGCTGTTCCCTTCCCCTTGTCGGCTGCTGTTGATGGCGCTGGTGCCGCTGGTGCCGCGTCCGCTTCGACCATGGTGACGTCTCCATTGGATTCTCCCTCTTTCCCACTTTCTTGTGTTGATGTGTCTTGGTCTATCACTTCCATCTTGTTACTCCTATTTTCCTCCTCCTCCTCCTCCCTCTCGGCCATCTTGGGTATTTCGTGGGGAGCGAAACCGGAGAGTTGTCGTTACTGTACAGGAAATCAACAGCATGAAACAGACTTGTTGACTTGGGAGGAAGGATACCGGAGAAGCGGGGTTCAGAGCCCCGTCCGATGTGCGATATACCGGTATTACCATAAAGTGCAGTGTCCTCGTGACGCTGTAGTCTTTCCGAGTTCTGCCCATAGAAAACCAAAAGCCCGCCTACCATCCCGGGAAGGAGGGGCGCGTCTCAACGCGACTCTGGCGGGTCGCGTTTATTTGATTCACGTGATCCTTCGCCACATGCAGGGGGCAGCCGCCCGGAAGCTCCCCCATCTCACATTTCAGACAAGACCCAACGAGATTTTGCCCCCTTGAAAAAGTCAATTCAGGCAAAGATTTCAGGTTGTAAATTTTAGAAAGCATTTGCGAGGTGCCTCCCAAAAGAAAGATATCCGCTGCACTAGAAAATTGGACAAGTTCAAAGCCGGTTTTTGGCTGTCGTCTCTCTCCTCGAAATCTACCCATCTAACGCCTCTCCTTGCATAACATACCGGTACGGTAAGCGACCAAAATATTTCATTCATCGTCACGTCTATGGAACCTGAACCCATCAACGCTCTATATCTAATCAACGTACATGTACTGTACAGTATCAACCTTCGCCACCCCTTTACCCTACCCCCACCACCTCAACTAAAATGATCACCCTCCCCTAACCGCCCTTCAATCCCCAACCTCCTCAAATGCCGCCTCTTCTCCTCCCTCCTCCTCTCCTCCCTCTCCTCCCTAATCCTCTTCTTCCGCTCATACACCGCCCTCACACACCCGCGTATCTGCTCCTTCCCCTCGTCGTAGTTCGCCCGCGCCAGCTGCACCACTTTATCGATCTGCTCCGCCGTGTACACGAAGTTCCACGTGCTCATGAAGTCGCTATGCGCGGGGTCCACCCCCGGAGCGCGCGACAGGTTCGCCAGGAAGGGCAGATAGACCACGGCGATCCCCGCATCGGGGGCGTGCAGGGGCTGCCATGCGTGCGGGTCTTGGTCTGGGTTGCTGGTCGGACGGATGGGCACAGCTTTGCTGGGCGGTGGGGGCGATGAGGAGCGCTCGGCGATGTGGCCGACCCAGATGGTGCAGTAGCCCAGGTCGGAGTCTTCGGGATGGGCTTGGTCGTGGCTGGCTTTGTCCTCTTGAGGACTGGGTGTTTCGTTTTTCTTGGTTGCGGGGTGAGATTTTGCTTGGTCGTTTTGCGCTTTTTCTAGTTTTGCTTGGGCCTCGGCGTCCGAGCCCGCGTGCATGGTCTTGTCGAGCTCTTGCGCTGTTTGCTGAGGCGGCTCGCCCGGTTTAGGCCAGCCGACCCCGATGGGCCAACCCTTGATGTTACGCTGGCGGGCATAGCCGTCGGCGACGCTGAGCCAGTTGTCCGTCTTGATGTCGGCCGAGGCATCAAATGCCACGATGATATCGACATCCCGGCCTGGTCGGAGTAAGGGGTAGATGGGGAGATTGTTTGACATTCCGGCGTCCATCAGCTGGATGTACTCATTTCTGTGAACAGCCGTGGGCGTGGTAAAACGGAGCTGGTCATCCCGCATACCGTAGACGAAGTTGGGGATCTGAGCGGGGTCGAATGGGTGCACTTTGTCGAGGTCCTGGCTGCGACCGTGAACCAAATCGTCGACGGCGCTGAAGCCTGCGAGATGTTTCACCAAGGGCCGAATCTCGGCGTAGTAGTGGCTCAGAGTTGCGCAAAAGGCCGATCCGAAAAGGCCCATGAGCAGAGGCATGCGTAGTTCTGGGAGATGAAACCCAGTCTGAGGAGGTACATCCACGCCGCCGTTGAACTTACGCCCAAGTGCCCAAGTGGGGATACCGGCATTGAATTCCTCGCAGAACACTTCGTAGGGCGTCATCTCAAACCATTGAAACCAGGACTCTTGCTTTGCGATATTCTTTTCCTCCTCACTAGGGACACCAGGCTCCGACTTAGCTAGGACGCCACTCAGGTCCGGAATTTCGTGACGCACAGCAGTGTATATAGGCATGGGATGTTGCCCATACTTGATGTATTCCTTCTGGTTGGACATTTTGAAATCCCGGTCGTTGGTTCCAAGTTCACCTTTGGGCACAAGCAATCGAGCAGCAAGTAAGATGCCGTAAACATCAACCAGGCTGAAGTCGGCATTGGGGTCGCCCTTCAACTTTTCCACCACGCTACTCAGAAGCAGCTTGTTCGTCGGGGCTGAGAGAACCGAGGAGAAGGCGACGGGAGGATAGGCAATGTGGACATCAAGACGTGACTTCATGTGGTCAATAATTCGATCCAGCCGACGGCCTGCAATGGACGAGTGATATAAAGTTTGTAACCAGCACGAACCGCTCACACCAGACGTATATGTGATGCAATCGAACAAGCCATCCTCGTGTGTTGCCAGCATGGAGCCTGTGCCAGCGACCAGAGCACGAAGACCGCCACCACTGCCACACATGGCGATAGTGGGCGTATCATCCGGATGGATCTCGTCCTCCGGTATGCCCAGGTAATGCGCCAGAGCCGCAGTGGTCACCTTCTTGCGACGGGCCAGAAATTCCCTCTCCTCATCGCACAGCTCATCCGAGACCCGTACAGTAGCGCTGTAGCGGATTTCTGGGTTGATGAAGGGATCATGAGCCTCGTGCCAGATCTCGTCGGCCAGGGAACCAGGGGCCATGGATAGCTCGCGTTGCAATTTCCGGATGTGGCCCGGTAAGATTTTGGACCACTCGGGGAGGATGGCGTCGACCACACGATCTGAGAGCGCTGACCATTCGATGTCGGTTATGGCAGACAGATCGCTGAATTTCTTAGAGAAGGAAAACCAGGCGGTTTCCGGTTCTTCCGCGGGAGGTAAACTGTCTCCATCGTCTCCCGGTGCTGTCGTGCTTCTTTTTTCATTCCAAGTGTTACTAGGCCGCCGGGCTTGATGATCTCGGGTTCTGCGAAGTTCGTCTGCGGGGTAGATCGAATAGATAAGCAAACCGGCCGAGAAAAGGAGCGCAGGTACTATCGCAAAGGTGGTGAGTTTACCGGATGTCCTTGATTCCTTCTGGCCGAGGATGGCGCTGCTGATGAAGGAACGGAGTTGTTGGCCAGCACCCTGCGGGCCCGGACCGGGTCTCAGATGCGTCGATCGGTGCCGGAATGCCGGAGCGGGCGCCGGTCGCTTGTCCTCCTCATGCTGACGCCGGTGTGACCTAGCACGTCCGGTAAGGTGGCGGAAGCATGCCCGTGCCGATTGGGAGATGGGTCCCCTGCCGTGACGCGCTAAGATGAGCAGCTTTCTACCTGGGATCAGTGGTGGTAGACTGCTTCCTGTGCGATTCGTTAGCAGTCGATGGAGCCCCATCGTGGTGGCCGAGATCGACGTTTCTGCAGACGCAACCCCTCAAGCCAACGTAGGTCGTAACCCTTACGGGACCCAAAGCTACCGGCGCAAGTTAATCATGCTCTTGAGTTGCCTGTTAACGCTGTTCTGGAGTCCGTTCGCAGAGAATTGCAAGCACCGTACGGAGTGGTACTCCGTTCCGATGTGACATCATCATCGGCAATGGTCCAAAGAAACCGATCGCCATCGGCCTTACGATGCCCCGCTACCCGGCTACCGGTACAGTTCATCCATCATCACTTCCATTCCGGTTTACTCCGCAGCCAGAGCGCAGATATACATAGCTCAGGAACTATTAGCAGACTCAAAACTGTAGGGAGAAATAAGCATCCCAAGATGACTGATCTCACGCATTCGTGTCTCCTATTTCTGCGCCAAAACAAAATCCCCTTGGTTACAGTAGAATCGTGCGGCGGGGTTTTTCGGCAGCTTACTGCAGGCGCCGGTACGGTACGTATCGCCGCGTCAGGAACAAGTCAGGAAAAGTCATGCAACTCAGACCCCAGAGCGGATTTCCGCCAAGGTTTGAGCCATCTGGCCATCCGTCCCATAGTTTGTTTTCTTGGTCTGTTCGCCCACAAGTCTCTGTTCAATGTGACTTGCCGGGAATTCTGGCTAAATGATGGACGAGCTTCTTTGGGTCGAGCACCACACTCGAAGACGGCTCTGCTTCGAAAAATCCCAATTGGATATCCATTTGTAACGTCGCTAGGCATGAGTCCATGTAGGAATTGGAAAGCTTAGAAGGTCACTACCTCCGTTCCTCCAATATCTTGTCCTCAGGCGCTGCAAGCAAAGTATAACCAAGAAACCAGCTAACATTGCAAATCATTCCCGGGCTCACTACGAAAGTAGATATGGAAATATCCAGCCATTGGCAGTGTTGCAGCGGTTGCAATTGAATACTCCTCTTAAGTCAATTGACATAGTTATGTCTTGATGAAAACGAAAAACTGTGGTGACTCGATTTCCCATACTGTACTGAGCACCAGTCTAAGCCTGCAAATAACATTCTCGTACTATCCCGCTTCGCCTCCAAGACGGTCAATCGAACGTCAGAACCCAGAACAGTGGTTTTTCTGAGCCTGGAAACAGAGTATCGGAAGAACGGGAGTATGATAGGATGTACAAGCATACTCGTTTTGGCTGAAATTTTGGCTGAAATATACTGGACGAGTAATCATCGGTCCAGTGTACTCGTCCGGAGTACTTCGGCCAAGCCAGATACCGAGTACCGGCACCGGAATCGTCATCAAGCCTCTTCTTCGGCTTACTAACTTAGTGCCTATGCTCGATTTCTACATATTCTCAAGTCAATGAAGAAGAGCATTCGTATGTTAGTGTTGAGCGGAGGCGCATGTGCTATTAACCGCGGGCACAACCCAGTGCGATTTATGTGTCCTAGCCCACCTTCCTCTCACGTTAGGTTTTGAAAGGGAAAAGGTTCGCGGGGGGATAAAGCAGTCGTTCGTCAATGATGATTGCAAGGGGGTTGCAACAACAACAATTCATAAATTGCCTGGGGTTCCAGGCACCGTCAATATCTTCAATACCTGGCCGTTATATGGGGATCACGATCATATTGTGGTCGTGCATGGGGTGCCATATACCCCAATATTTGAGCTCCATGGGAGTCTATACCTCGCCCCCATCATGAATAGTGGAAGTAAGATGTCCCTCGCTCCTTCCAAATTTCCATCGCGGGGAAATGTTCCTCGGCTCTAAGCCTTTTTTCCTCAACTACGTGCCCGAGAACCTGTGCTCCTTTCTCCATGTAGATCTAGTGGCTGGCTCATACCTATTCACTCCGGTTCTCAGAGCCTTTTCTGCCCGGAAGAATGGGTATACCAGCTGATTTCACTATCGTCAATGGTCATCGCCGTGTCTTGTCCCGTGAATCGCAACGGGATATCACTCCAGCCCCAAATTTCATGGCTATAAAACGCGAGTGTTAAGGTTCAGTATCCCGTATCGTATTCGCGCTTATCAGCTTTGTAACTTCACCCCGGGTTGCTCACTTGTCCCCCATTTCGGCAAAGACCTCGCTTGGCGCTCTGTTACTACTCTGTTACGCAATTGCATCCATGCCGTACCTGATTCGCTATTGCCAGTCCCACGATTCCAGTTACTGTCGTCCCCAAACCTTCCAATGATGCATGACATGCAAAAACTGGTGCGTAGCGCCGAATCAAAATCCATGCCGTCTTTGTAACAGCTTGCTAACAAGGTTCGACCGCTTCTGTCTCTGCCTGGATATGCAAGGCACCGCACGTGTGACCCGCCTTGGCAATCTTGAGGAAGGGTACCTGTCTCAGAAAGAACGGATGACAGGGGTATTTGACATCCGGGCGGCAAATACGGAAGATCAGATCAAATGTCGTCTCTGTTCCACTGGTCTCCGACAGCTCTTATCGACGAGCAGATGTGGATGAAGTCTTGCATCTATTGCGTGTCCTCGATATCAGCATTTCGGCCATGGCCCATGGGCCTCGTAATTCCCCACAAGGGTGCGAGTGCACCAGCTCTTACATCTTTCCCGATTCCCCGGCTGTAGACATGCGGCCCACACATGGAACAATGAGTGCACCCGGTGAAGTTGTGCACGTTACGAAGTGCGGGGGGCGATCCTCCTGATCATCAGGCACACCAGCGCGTTCTCTAAGCTGCAAGGTGTAACCTAAAACGGATTACATACGAATCTGTCTGGACAACAATGTAAGAATTATTCAGTGGGAGGCTTCTATTCATCGTTGTGTTGCGAATTTGCGAATTTGTACCTTGTGGGGCTTGGTAAGCAAAACCCTTCTTCATCGTCCCCTGGAGTGCAGCTAGCCCTCTGGGCGCCCGGATTTTGGTGTATTAGAGTCTGACCGCAACCCAGGAGATGGTTGGTTCTGTCAAAAAATCTAGCTCCCTCAGTTCTAGAATCAACGAATATGAAGCTCCTTCATTTTAGAAAGTTCGCGAACAAGGAAAATATGTACCCGCTTGATTTGGAATCGCATGAGATTGACTGATTACCAAGATCTATCATGGCGCCGCCATGTGGAAGGACTGGTTGCGACTTACATCTGGTGGCCCCCAGACGGTACGCCAGAACCATTCGAACATCGGATCATTGGGTCGGGGCGGATCTGCTGGTATTGTATCTCTAAAGCCAGAGCCAACTGGTGGTACAAACAGGTATCTCGAAAATGGTTCTCAAGTCGACCAATTGGAATTGACCATTTACAACAATAACCGCTAGTCCGGGTGTTGAAGGCGTCGAGGGCAACCCAATCCATTTCTTATTTAAAGAACTCTCAACATGTGACAGGAACATATCGATTTCACGTGGCACCCTTGTCTGTCTGCACTTGGAGTTGATTGCCGTGAGACGCTTATTACTCTATACGGTAATTTCGGGGCTGGCCCAGAGGATATTGCAATCAACTCTACCGGTCTTTCGGGTTTCATCTTGAGCAAACTCCCATTGAAAACAAATTAAAAATATTGCTATTGAACACAACCGCTGACTAATCTTAGCGCGGAAGAAGGGCTCTCATATTATCTGTTGTGTGCAAATGGCTCAGTAGAGAGACTGTCTGCATAGGTATTTGAAAAGTTTAGCAGGTTATTTCTCTTCACAAAATGGGGCAAATCCATGGAGTTTTGCGATGGTTTTCGTCTGGAGTTCTGATGGCAACCTCGCTCTCTGGATTCCGTCCGTTACAAATGGTTCCACTTTCAAGGATAATGCCCTGTTGACGACTTGCATACTATGTTTGTAACTGTCCTGCAAGTAAAGTTTTCTGTTCTTATAGTCAGGGGGTCAAGTTCTCCTGGTAACCCACTAAGGCGGTATCCTTACTACGATGCTTGTCTTAGTCTTCTATTTAACAACAGCTTGGCTCCTATTTCGAAGATGTGAACTGTTTCCATAGCATCCTTTCTTTTGAACACGATTTTCGGGCCTGTGGCTTTGTCGCTCTTTTTCAACATTGCTGGTTCAAAGCATTACTCTTCTCTTGCCAAGTGCACCCAATTTTACCTAGAGTCAATTACGATATAACCTGAACGCTACTCAAAAAACAGTGAAACCTCCAAGCCTCATACGAACCGATAAGCTGCTGAAATGAAGTACATCAACACCGCTATCCTGGCTGTCGCTGCCTCACCCTTCGTCGCAGGACATGGTCTCATATCGAGTCCCACGCCACGCAAGGCCGGAACTGCCATGAAGACTGCCTGTGGGGAGCAAATCTACAACAACCAGGCCGCGGACCCCTACGGCAATGTCCAGGGAGAACAACAGCTGATCCAGGCGGATTTCACTTCGGCTTGCAACCTGTGGATCTGCAAAGGCTTCCAGTACTCCGACAACACGGCCAACGTGCAGAATTACAAGACCGGCCAGGTCGTGCCCATTAAATTCGACCTCCGCGCGCCGCATACCGGAGTTGCCAACGTCAGCGTCGTCGACACGGCCACCGGTTCCGTCATCGGTCAGCCACTCGCAAGCTGGTCTGTCTTTGCGTCCAACTCGGCAGCTCATGCCGCCAATGAGTCGGACTTCTCCGTCACGATCCCTGACCTCGCGGGTAAATGCACTAAGGGTGGCGAGTGCGTTATCCAGCATTACTGGAACGCTGCCAGCATCGACCAGACCTACGAATCGTGTATCGATTTTACTGTCGGCGCCTCGTCCGCCAAGTTCAGGTTCTTCTAGATTCGGTACGTCGGGTCCAGCCTATGTGCAATACATGCGGAAAACTGATCGCAGGCCCATAGACATTTGTTCCGAGCTCCATTGATGGCTGATCTCTTGCCACTAATCGAGATCGCTCCAAATGGAGGTCAATCTTTGTATATATGCGGTTCAAAATTCCATGTATCACGCCCAATGGCAGTGGAAGGCTCGAGGACGGTGGTTTCAGGGGTACTGTCAATACATGGGACAAGTAGGACGTGACCAAAATGAGTAGATCATCAATATCATCTGCCTCGCAGTATCATTCCGTTGATTTTTATGAAGTAATTTTTGAAGTATAATGCCGAGTGTCAATCTCTAAAAATTTAAATGAGTCCGCGTAAAGAGCTACGAGGATTGATAAACATGTCATACCATGGTTGCATTCTGAGGAGCTGAGCACACGGAACGTGGCTCTGTGGAGAGATTATGTCAGAACACATGTGCTATCGTTGCTATTGACTCATCCATTTAAATGTAAGATAGAAAGAGTAACCTTAAGAGGGTTCAAAAATTCTTGCAAATGGAATTTCCACCAGGCCAGATTCCGTTCGGCACCTCCAGAGAGCTCCGACGACATAGTTTTTCTGGTACTCTACAGCGGTGAATCTGCTTTATGAGATTCAGTCACAATATCAGACCAGGGCTTCGAGCTTCTCGATGTACTGGCCTAACGTGCCTAACCTAGATTAGATGTTCAGTTTTGAGCTACCCCTGAACACCAGAGGCGCGCAGGAGTGACCCAAAAACTTGGGAACCGTCTCTCAACAAAACGTACAAATTTACTCAACTGCGACTCACCTTTACATTTTGATCGAAGCAGAAGGCTGAAATGTTAGTACTGGTTGCGCGGTATTCCGCGGCGTGAGCATAAGAACGTAAAAGTGGTGATGTGAGATCTGTCGATAGCTCAAGCCGCTGTTTGTTGGTCTAACTTGTCGCTAATTCCAACTTTCTACTGGAAAGTTGCGGGGTGCAATACACGACCGGAAAGCTACATGAAAATATGTATATTGGGTAAATCGAGCCCGGATAGGGGTCCGCCTACAACGACATGTTCATAAAATCCACGAGCAGGTTGAGAGGGCCCCAGCTGGAAATTAAAAGATCCAGTAATCAAAGCCTCTTGACAATCGACCAAAAACGTTGGGTGTCTTTCCCTTTTTCGTAGCTGGACCTTGCTCTTTCATTTCGCCCATCGCCTATAGGGCACCTCTAATCGACATCACGATACCTTAGCATCGCCGTGCCCATCTGCTCGCGTTAGAACCCAATTTTACTTCCCTTGCTCTGGCAATGCGGCATTTTAATTTAGGGTTGGAATTAGCACCACATTGATAGTATGAGCGCTCACTCTCATAACCAAATTGCGCTGAGCGAGAGAGGCCGGCTTCTTGTTAGCTACAAAAGATAGCTGCTTCTATGACCATGCTCTGTCCTATCCATGCCTGACCTAATTATCTAGGAGACTGATAAGTTGGAGGTGAAAGACCGCCGTTTACACGGTTCATCTCTTTGCTCCCCCCCTTTTCATACATTCCTTTCGCAAAAAGGCCGAAACCCTGTGTTCTACGGGCTTTTTGTAGGCTGAGGAATTTCAAGATAACATCGAACAATATCAGGCCATTTTCAAGCGGTTTATCCTTGACATAGGTGGCCCTTATCATTCGCAGAGTGCTCGATAGCAAGACGTGCGTGAGAAACGTCATGAGCTGGTAAATATCTACCTCCTCGCACCGGTCAAAAGAACATGTTACTATCACAGCTGATGGCAGCGCAGTACATATAGCTGTGGTGAAGAAATATTCTTCGATAGCTAGCAGCCTCTCCTAGCTAAGGCTCGTATGGCACTCTCGATTTCAACCATCCTAGGATAGATCAGAAACCCACGAAAGGCCCCAGAATTCCAGCTCGTAGGAGGACGGAGTAGCTTGAAAATCGTCTGCCAGTAGGATTTCCGTAAACTGTGACTGCGACTCCTTCATGATCTGTCGTTAAACTATATTCTCTACTATCCCATTGATTGCGACGGACCTGCACTTGGTTCAGTACATAAGATCCGATTAAAATAGCGAAGAGAATATTGACGCGTCCAGTTATAGCCTGCGCATTCGCCCAATCACAGAATTAATCAGATTAATGTCTAGACAGGGAATATGATCTTCGATCACTTGTGTAGTAAGCGAACCTCATTGGCAGACACACTGGTCGACGTCAGTCGTGTGCAGTACCCAATTTTGGGGGATGTGCAGGTCCATCGCAATTGATGGGACAGTGCCCAGTGTATCTTCACGGTAGAATTGTGCATCAACGTGTCGACTTAAGCTCCTCGACTGGTTGCCACCGGCCGATCTGGCTCTTGCGGGTAGCTCCGCCCGGGGGGACCCCCAACTATTGCCAAGAATATCCAATCCAGATCATGATACGGGACAGGGATGCATGCAACGGTTGCGGTAGCAAACTCAAAATCTGGGGTTTCTTGATCGTTATGTGGACAGGGGTAGTCGCAGTTCTACGCGCCTAACAAAAGTGATCAGTCGACGAGTTTGATCTACACCGAGTGAGTCAGGCCAGGGAGTTTCTCCCCCAACACCATAAGGTGGGAACATGATCAAGAAGCGAAGCGTGATTGAGTAGCAGTAAAGGATCTATCAGTATTATCTACGTCGCGGCAGTTCAGCGTCCATTCTCCCCCGAAACAAGAACCCATTCTGCCCAGAACTTCTCGTTTATGTCCATGCGTAAGTGATCATGGTATCTTGTGTGAGCAGTAAAGATTGGTCCGTAGCTTCGCGTGTTGTGCCCGTCGTCATCCAGATCGTTCTTTATCGTATTAGCTGCTGGAGTCCACACCCCCAGCTGGTCCCCGTATCTGTTGCCTCGTCGTGAAGTCCCTCGCCTAGAGATACAGCGAAAACAGCACAGCGACACCAGCAACCGTAACCATGCTGCCGGTACCGGAAGCCAAAAGCGCGGATGCGTCACCCTTCGTAGGCGTACCGCTAGTTCCAGAGCTCGTCGTTGAGTTGCCACCCTTGCCTCCTCCCTTGCCTCCGCTGGAGGAGCTGCCCGAGCTCGCCGTCGAGTTGCTCTTAGTGCCGCTCTCCGAAGCGCCGCCACCCTTTCCGCCGCCGCTTGACGATTCACCGCTTGAGCTCGAGCTTGTCGTCGAGTTGCCCTTGGCACCGCTCTCTGGGGCGCCTCCCGATCCCTTGCCCCCGCCCTTTCCTCCGCCCGTGGATGTCGAGTTACTCTTGCTGCCGCCACCTCCACCCTCTGTCTGACGCAGGTTCAACACGGCATGAGGTGCCCTTGGTAGGGTATTCTCGTAGTGGGCGGCATTCTGTGTCTAGTCAGCAGGGAGCCGTGGTTGTTTGAATGAAACTCAGCTAGTATTGAGCGTTTTAAGTCTTGAGAAATGGATGGGGGTCAACCTACTTGAGCGTGGACAGTCAGTGCACCGAGGCAGACGAGGAGGAATGTAGTGAGTTGCATGATGGGAGTTTCTGGTGATGGCGCGTATGGAGCTTTCTAAACAGCTGGAAAGAAAGCGTGATGTGAGAGTAGTTCTTTTGGGGGAATTTGATATTAAAACGATATAAAGATAACCTAACCAGTTTGTCTCCAGGAAAACGTATGGCCTGGAGATTTAGTGCGGAAGTTGATTGATGCAAAGTGGTAGCACGCAGGTTGTAGCTGGGGTGTGTACTATATATGTTGGTACGATGATAGAATGTCTAGACTGTTTAAATCATAGGTCGAAAAGCTTCGTCCAATGCGAAAATTCAGCCCAAGGGGGCCAAACCCTATGAACCGGCCACAGCCGTGACAGCATCCCCCACCTATCAAGTTTACGTGTTCGTTTCATAAATGCTTCTTCACAACGTCAGGTGTTAAGCAGATGGATATGCTGCCAGGAGCTGAAACCATGACGCGGCTGAGAATGTGCTCTGGTAGGCTCTGTCTCTCCCGCTTGTTACATGTGCAAATAGGTATGTATAGTGGCTATCTGATCGTAGAAAGGACAGCTCAGGCTCCATAGATCCACGTCAGATTTGTTGCAAGACTAGCGGGTGAAGCAGCAAAGCTTCGACTTTTGCGGCTATGGAGGCTGCTTGCATTGAGTCGATCAGCACTGCCTTCGCTTGGATATGCGCTGAATATAATTGTGACAGATGCCGCCGGACGGTTCTTAGAATCCTCATTTTGGGTTGTGATCTCGACAGGAGCAGAAATCTGTTAAGACTTCAGCATTCCAGAAATTCAACTTGAGCCTACCCGAGCCAAGATCTATGGCTAGTCCAGTTCATTCAGGGGACATTAATTCTCTGGACCCTCACTCCTGGGTCATGATCGAGACGCAGGCCGATTTCATCCCAACTAGCAAGTTAACTTGCTGTGCGATCTTGTCCTTGTCATTCTCCGCCAGAAAGATTCTCCACTACGCGTCAGGCTGAACTCCGCCGCTCATTGGGATGCTCCTTGGTGTTTTCTAGCCGATTTCCTGTAACGACGGCGCAATATTCAGGCAGCAAAGCCATCAGTCGGCGGGCGAACCACGCTGTTGTTCTGTGGGGGAACGGAGGTATTGTAGCAGACTGTATGATCAGAGCTCCTCGGACAAAAAGGAATATGCGAATCTATGAGCACGGACCTCTCCAGTCTTGCCAGGGCTTAACGACAGCCAGTCTCAACCATCGACAGGGATGGACAGCCCATCACTGTTGAAACATCTCATGTTACGAGTATGGTTAGTGAAAAATGTAGATGTAGAGACGATATGAAACGATCTTATTTTTTGCGGTCGCCAGGGGGTATGTACGTCACAACGAAAATCTGGAAGTCACTCTCCCTGTCAACTTGAGTCAGATCAGGGATGCGTTCACTGTATTTGGGGGTAAAGTCAGAGACCACATATCTCTCTGATCCCCACACGATACCGCTGTGCCAAAGACCTTTGACGTAGCAGCGGCTCTCACGACAATGAACTCTATGAGATTAGCTCAATCTTGGGTATCTTAAGCATGAATGACTATGCTTGTGTCGATCAAATGTAGAAGACCAACGGAAACCACATTCAACATGATATTGTTCCTAGCTAGGCCATTTTGTCACACGGAGAGTTTTGATTCGGGCCGTTGACAAGTTATTTTTGCAAACTTCCATTGCTATCTGGATGTGTTACATGTCAGGCACTATCTGTCGAAGCAATGCGTGATACCAGTTTCTATCCACGGGTTCATCAATTCCCTGACTGGGCCGCTGTAGATCATACTGTAAGAAATCTCGGGCAATGTCTTCTGCTGATTCCAGGCGTAAAGCCTCATCGTTGGACACAGTGGCGCACGCAGCTTCGAGATCTTCGTTTCGAACTATGAGCAACA
This sequence comes from Iodosphaeria phyllophila, assembly GCA_025802455.2. NCBI lineage: Eukaryota > Fungi > Ascomycota > Sordariomycetes > Amphisphaeriales > Iodosphaeriaceae > Iodosphaeria > Iodosphaeria phyllophila. The sequence continues at coordinate 5,640 of JAOYMO020436347.1, read as the reverse complement.
TGATGGCCTCCGCTCTTTCGATGATCGTTTGATCGACGCCGTTCATGGCTGCACATCTGCTGCCAAAGCTTGAAACGCTGCGTCCAGGTCGCAACTTAAATAGATATGTGACTTGGTCCTCGGTGGTAGCGGCATTGAGATCGACCCGCACATCCATCTGAGCGAACCGGAGTTCAGGGCTTTCGACCAGATAGTGATTTTCGAAGATCTCATGGAAATGAGTTGCTGCTAAGAGTTTGGGTCTCTCTGGACCAAGCGAGGTGAAATGATCCAGCAAAGCCGTAACTATTCCCACGCCGTCCAGGCTATTGGTTCCTTTTCCAAATTCATCGACTAAGATCAAGCTGCGCCTCGTTGCAAAGTTAACAGCGAAGGCTGCCTGACGCAAGTCAATGGCGAACGCACTTTCACGGCTGGCAACACTCTCCCGGGTTGCTACACGAGTGAGTATCCGATCTGTCAGACCGATTTCTGCTCTTTCAGCCGGCACAAAACAGCCGATGTGGGCTAAGTAAACGATGAGCGCGACCTGCTTGAGGTATACACTCTTCCCAGAATGGTTAGGTCCTGTTAGGATAAGTGTGCTAGGATTGGTATCGATCTCGTGTCGAGCCGGGGTAGCATCTGAACTTGCTGAGCCGCTGTCGCTTGTGCCACCTCCACCAGCAATATAACAATCGTTGCCGATGAAAGATGGCAACAGGAGTTTCTGCAAAGGATGGAAACCCTCCTCTATAATTAGAACGTTGTCAGTGGTCATCCTGGGAGCCACCCAGTTGTTTGCTCTGGATCCTTTGGCTAGTGCCAAGAGGCTATCAAGCTCGCCCAAAACAGATGATGTAGCCATGATGAGCTCTTCATGCTGGAGAACTTCGACTGTAAGTTTATGCAATATCTCAATCTCTAGGTCTACCACACGGTCAGTTGGTAGTCCCAGCCTGGTTGACAGGATTGCGATAATGCAAGATATTACCAATGATTTTACAGTAAGCATCGCCGTAAGTCTCGTCAATCTGTCGCATGAACTTATTCTTGTAGTAGACGTCTCCCCCGCTGGTGAACAGTTGCTCCCAGACATCATGCAGCCCTTCGCCTTCGTAGTTCCCCTTTCCTGTTTCAGGATTTTGGGAAACTACGATGAGGAAACCTATTTGGGGCAGATAGAGGCAATTTTTCAAATATCGCTGAGCCCATTCAGGGATTTCGAGGCGGAGCTTCCGCATCACCTCGTTCAGAAATTCATCCATACCTTCGTATTCCCTCTTGTATTCGTCCAGTCCTTTGTCGACTCCATACCGTACTGCAGTCCTCCCGCGTTCCTTTGATTGTTCGAAATCCACGATAGAGCTAATCCAGTCGGCGACATGTCGGAGTGGTTGAGGATCAACGGCTTCGATGATTTTCTGAACGATTGGAATCCCTTCGCCGACTTGCAGCATCTTGACAGTTTCTCGAATGCTCAAAGCGTGAAGCGCAAATAATTGGATTGTATGCCAGACGCTGCTGTGCATCGAATTTCTCAAGCCCAGATTATCAACTCCTTTTTGGAGATTCCCAATGGCAGGGCGCATATTTTTTATTTTGCGTAAGCTCGTCGTCATCTCTTTCAAGGCCTCGACGTGATCTGGACGCAGGAAAAAGTTGATTGCTCGATGTCGCTCTCGTATCAATTCGATATGATTACTAGGCCGAAGGAACATCTTCCGGAGGTTGGCTCTTCCCTCAGGCGTGCAGGCATGACTATGAATGAGACCGAACACTGAAAGGCTCTCTTTGGCGCCGGCTGCTGCGTTACCAGGTCCTCGGACTTGGCAGTTGGGGTGGAATTCGGACTTCAGAATTTGCAAAGATGCCAGAGTATCTGCATTCACAAACATGGAATCAAAGAGGGTAAACGTTTCAACAGATCGGATCCTGAAAGCGAAGCGGGCATCTGGATCATCCGGCAAATACTGCGCCGTTCTTCGCCGATGAATATCGCTCAGTACAGCGCCGGCGCAGCCCACCTGTGGTTCCTATCAGCACTCATCGAGCTTTGAATTTGAACTGGTGAGTGCAGAACTTAGAAACGAACCGTCATGCGACTTTGAAGATTGATAGAAGCCCCTAACCGCATTTCCAAGCCTTGCACCGATCCACGTGCCATACTGTCATCGACTCCCACCATATCATAACCATCGTCGGCCACGGAGGCGTAATGAACACTCTGATCCCCAGCAGACTCCAGTTCAAGCTGGATCAGTTTCTCCACGGCAGCGTCATATGAGAAGTCGCCCGTGGAGAGGAGGCGTAACAAGTAGGCCCCAGGAACTTGGCCTGTAATTTCCCGTGTTAATTTGGATAATAATTCGTAGATTCTCACGAAGGGCGTGCCGCTTACCACCCTCTTCGCGCCCATGACTCTCGGCCCCTTTGTTGAGTAGATCCGTCAATTCCTGCGCCGTACGGGCAGGTGTCAGCACTGTGGTGGGATTAGCATACAGCAATAGCGTCTCCGCAACCTCTGCACCAGCCATGGCGACATCCTCGAGAAGGTACAGTTTTTCTTCAGAGGCGATGTAATAAGCGCAGCCCAACGATCGATCGTTCTTCATGTCTATGGCCATAATCACCTCGTTCAAGGCGTTGGCGTCTGCTGCTAGCTCGTCATCTGATTCAGAGTCATCATGGTTGGCGACACCATGGCCATGACCAGATACCGCAGAAGTGGCCCGAGCAGTATTAAGATGTGCAGGCAATTCACGCCTCGGGTTGTGTGATGGTTGATGTGATGGTCTCGATGATGGGGATAAGAGGGAAGGCCTCATCACAGTATGAGCAGGAGAACTGGAACCGCGTAAAAATCTACTCGGCGGCCTACGCCGTGACGAGCTGTTGAAGCCACGACGAAAAGACCTGGTCGTTGCCGGCAGTGATGGAGAGGACATTGTAGGTCTAGAGATTTACCAAGCCCAAATCGAAATGTTCGAATCAATGAGTATCGTGCTTGCTTTCGGCGAGCCAAGCTTGGTCCAGATTTACCATGGTCTCATGGAATATGTGAACCACGAATTTCACGAAGAGAATGCGTTCCACATTGTGGGCAACGGATACCTGTGATCCTCGGAATTTTATTGAGTTGCGGTTAACATTGCACCAGGAACGCATAGGATTGAATAACAGTCGACCGGATTGGAGGAAGGAGCGAGATCGTGTGTGAAACTAGGGGGGAGGATTTAGAGTTCTTATCATTCGTTTAGCGTGAGCCGACGTCGCTGTCGAGCTGAGTACAGCAGTAAATATGTACCTATGGGGCAGACTCGCTGATCATGTTCGTCGTAAAACAATGACTCATAGTGGAATCCCTCTGAAACTGCCCAGAAATCCATGTCGGAAGTGGAACATGTGATCTCATATATGAAGGGCGAGGAACGTAAAACGGCTCCGTTCTCCAGACTTGAAGCTATCGGTCCCACGTTCCCAGTCTCCTTGGATGTAGTCTTGTATGTTTCCACTTCTAAGCGACCCCCCATTCACTGTTTCCTCGCCCACTCCGCAAACTCACTCCTCTCCTTGCGTATATCCACGAATCCTGGCCTGGTCTCTAGCAACTTGAATGGATTCCCAATATAATTCTTGTCCACATGCCCATTGCTATCGCGGAAACCGTCTTCTCCGGCCCGCTCAATCTGTCCTGCCCATACGCGCCACTGGATAGGACGCAGCTTGCTCGTCCCCAGTACAAGGCCCAGACATATCACGGCAGTCGCAACGATGGTTTCAATCGTGATATCGATGGGAAGCGATGTCGTAGCGTGTGAGACTGAGAGTAGAACGAAGGAGGCGGCACGATGAGATTGGAGGGCTGAATGTTCGTGTGCGGAGTAGCAGCTGTGAAAACATCATCGTCAGTTGTCAATCTTGGAGGTCGACCAAAATATGATCGAACAATGCTGGCTGGGTTGGATTGGGTTGGATTGGGTTGGATTGGGTCGGGGCGCGACGATTGACTTACGCGTGGGCTAAGAGAAGCAGCCCGAAGCCCGTTGTGGTCTTCGAGATCCAAGTCATTGTGGAGATGGATATTTGGCCTCGCCTATTTTTGCCCTAAATCATTGGTGCATTTCTGGGATGGGAAGGGCAGGTAGAAGCTGGGAGTGAATAGCATCAAGAGCCAGAGCCGTCATCAGCGAAGCCATATCCATACCTGTCACTATCGCTTATCTCTGAAGCTTAGACCATTATGCTGACAGCGCCGCCTTTGAGCCTCCTCAAATTCAGACCCTGTTTCGCTGGCTACGAAGTTTCAGGTGCAATTGACATCCCACATTACATGCCTAGACATATTAAAGTTACCCAATAACTTAAGTTAAACATTGTTGGATTTTGAGTAGAGATAATTTTTCAATATGTTACAATATTTTAATCAAATACACTCTCCGGCATAATAATTACTAATCTCCCTTCCTCAAGCCTCATCTCATACTCGAGGTTACTGTACCCTTCCATACTCACGGCGCAATGATGTGCTCCCCTTGCAGCCAGGATCCTCAATGATGAAGCACAACACTGGTATGTTTCCAACCAATATTTTCCGGTACCGTGCTCCAATGGAAGGACACATAATGCTATTCGCGCCATCAGATCACATGCAGCCAGAACGGTTTATTGTACCTGCATGGTGAAATACTTGGACAAGACATGGTTTATGCTGGCAAATTGGAGCATGGATGTGTACCATCAAGAATGGAATACACGTAGGCCATAGGCGCCAGCGCCGCCCCGCTTTTAATGACTAGCATTAAACCTTAGTTCCTCGTACCGCGCAAATGATGCCAGACTGGAAACGAAGCTGGGGCGAGGGGTGGCCGGTGCTCCAGAAATGCTCATGGGGTGCTACCGTTCGGGGGGCACTGCAGGCGTTGGCTCGGTCTTACAGGCAATTTTCTCTGGAGGAAAGGACACGTTTTGCGTGCCGGGTTGCAGGCTCGGGGAGAGCTGCCGAGCTTCTCGATAAATCTATGGCTTCACCACTTTCAATACTTGGCTTGCATCCAACCTCCCGACATCTGTCTTGACACGTCGTCTGCTTCTGTTTCAACAAGCTCTGAGAGCAATCCATTGTTTCTCAATTTGCTCCACTCACTTCCATCATCACTCCCAGCTTGCTCGACCAGTGCTGAGTTTGATACCAGGCCTGCTTAGTGGCTAGGCATCTTTTCACGTTGCCGAGATTGAGCCTACGTCGTGTCTGGATGGGCAGGTTGATCCAACAGATTCTAGCTCGTATCGCCAACTGATCTCTTCACATCCGCATTAATATCTTTGCACATTCTCCAGTATGCGGTTCACGCCAGCCACCATTGCCTGGGCGGCCGCCGTCCTGTCTGGTACTGTCCAGGCGGATGAGGCCCAGAAGATCCTCAAGGGCGAGGAGACTCCATCCTCTTCGGTAGCGGAGAGTTCCTCATCTTCATCCTCGCTCCCCACCTTCACGGTAAGCCACCTACTATCCATTGCATCGTGTGATGAGCCCAAGCCTTAGATCCGACATGATCCACGCATGTAATGTCTTCTGTTCGCACAACAGGCAGCTAACACCGGATTCAATAGCCCACTACCTTGAAGGCACCCTTCCTTGAACAGTTCACCGATGGCTGG
>JAOYMO020436262.1:0-20938 GCA_025802455.2 Iodosphaeria phyllophila | reverse complement strand
GATCAAACTTAAGCCCCAGCCGATTCATTATCTCGATGCGCGCTCTCGGGACAATTCGATCATCGGGAAGGATGACTCCCATGTAGCCAGCATCCAGTCATGTCGCGGATGGCAACCCAATATTTCTTCCATGAGGAGTCATTGGAGACGAATTTTCGATGTTGAAATTACGCCTTGACGATATTTAATTCTCTCCAAGGGGGAAGGGGGATTTATCGAGGTGGTACAAATAACCATCCAACGAACGGACGAACGATACCCCGCATGGAATTTCGGTGTTTGTTCCACGTTTTTTTGTTTTCGCGGGCATGGCGTTCCGGATAGGGGTTCGAAATAATGGGTCCATGAAATGCAAGCGGGGGAAATGTGGCGACGGTCATCTATCCCTGGACTTTATGAGCGAACAAGTCTATGGGTCTACAGATGAAAAGAGAGGCAAGGTACAGCCGGGTTTATTCTTATGGTTCTTTATCGCCTGGACGGGATAAATGGAATGGATGGATGGATGGACGGATGACGGAATAAATAGCATTTATATTCTTTCCACCAGAGGCAGAGAGGGGGTTTACGCGTATACAGCTTTTGAAGGCGGTTTTCAGCGAGAGCTGGAAGGGGGAGTAAGTGGAGTTATGTAAATTTCAAAATTCTATTTCCGAGGTTGGGATTGGCGTGGAGTATGCATGGTGTTACAACCTGCTGTGCGTTAGTTGAAGAGGTTTTTCATCTTGGTGGGAGCAAAGGGACATGGGCAGCGGAGTGATGATGTAGCGAAGCCAACGATGGACTCCCCTCACATTATTCTTCGAGTTGAGTATGCGTTCATGTTTACCATTCGTTGTGGTAGCTGCAGACACTACGGAATACACATGGAGAGACAGGCTTTTCTACTACTACGGTCATCTGTGAAGATGAGGAATTCGAGTCCATTTCCCCTTGAATATCATCTATCGACCTCGTCCTTCGCGCTCTGATCAGGATGCCGGGTAGCGAGTAGCGTGCTATACAGCAGGTCACCGCTACACTCCGGACACAGTTTCTCGTGCTGCTGTGAGGCTCTGCTTCAGGATAGTCCTGGGTGGAGCTTCAATTTGCTGTTTGGGCGAGGGAGGGCCTGGATCGCTGAGACCATGTTGATAGATTGGCGGGGATGAATCACGATCGTATTCATGCATGACCTAACTCCAGCCGGGTCTCACGCGCCCACTTGTACCCCTTGCTATCCGCGGTTCTCAGAATCAATACGAGTACGTGGGCGAAGATCGTACTCCCTCGGGAAGACTGGCAGGACACAGCAATTCGAAGCCGGCATTGCCCAACAATTCCCACCTTCCCGATCTCTCTTTTTTCGATCCTTTTTTTTGGGGGGGGGGGACCCAACAAAGCTCCTATCCGCTCACCCCGCAATCGGATTTGCATGTATCGTCACCCGCTCAACAACCATCTTCTCTTTCGGCCTATTCTTCCGATCGACATCCACCAGCTCCATCTTCGCCAGCGTCGCCAAGCTCTCGTCCCCGAGCAGCTTGCCAAAAACCGTGTTCATGCCATCCAGATGGGGCGCCTTGTCGAACAAGACGAAGAACTGCGAGCCGTTGGTCCCCGGGCCCTTGTTGGCCATGGACACGACGCCGCGTGCGTTATGCTTGAGCGCCGGGCGGATCTCGTCGTCGAAGGCCCCGCCCCAGATCGACTGGCCGCCTTTGGGGTTCGTGGCGGAGGGATGCGCCGGCCCGCCCGTCTGGATCATGAAGTTGGGGATCGAGCGGTGGAAGGGCGAATCGTTGTAATAGCCTGATGCGCAGAGGGCGAGGAAGTTCTGCGTGGAAAGGGGGTTTGGGTGTTAATGCTGGGGCTAGGGTTGGGTCTAGCTATCCTATTAAATACAGGGCGTGCTCACCTCGGCTGTTTTGGGCACGCTTTCGCAGTATACTTCGATCTTCAGGTCGCCGTGGTTTGTGTGCAGAGTCACTGACATGGTTGCGGATGTGGGTACAGATGATCGCAAGAATCGCGACGCCAAATCGAATCGATACCGGTATGGCGGATGAGGTTCGGGGGGGCGTTAACTTGATCGCGGATCGCGAAGCTTCACGCCCCGAGCGGGCGCATAACTCTTGTTATTTTTTCTTGTTTTGTATTGTTAGTCGCCGATTTGCGGGCAAGGCATCGATCAATCGGTAAATCTCTTGGGTCATTGGAGCCTTCTTGTCATGAATGCGATTGCGTTTCCTTGCTTTATCTCTTAATCCTATCTTCAAAGACATCTGCTGGACCCTTGGAGATACACAGTACGGGTGTCACAATACGGTCGGCGATAGTCCTACGTATGTCCGTGGGTGCGATGAGATAATTGAGACTTTGGAATGCCCCTCTACCGGTACCGGTATGTGACACATGTCCAAGGGTAACCAGCTCTCCAGCTCTTTATTTATGGTCTGTTGCTCCACGCCTTTTCCAGACCTTTCTATGATAAAGGCACCGGTAGCTAACCCGTTGGTTGGCGCGGTTGATTGACGCACCCGATCAAGAATTGCTGAAAGGAGCAATCAACTATGTGAAGGAAGGCATTCACACACACACATACACACCCCTAGAAATTTCGTTGCAGCTGCCTTCAGTACTTTGACTAGGCGGGTTTACTATATACTATACAGTACAGAGTAATTACCACAAACCTTTTACCCAGAAAATAACGCATTCCATGCAGCACAATCACTGGGCCCTGCAGGCCTGCAGCTCACCTATTCCATCCTGTTGAACTCAGCACATCCCACCCGGTTTACAATCAATCAGCACGTGCGCCATCATTCTCATGGCGATCAATAAAGACATACCGGGTGTCACGGTGACGGTGTGGGTGGAAGATAAGGATGCGACTGAATATAGGTGGTGTGCCCAGAATAGACAACACCCACACCAAGCAATATATGAGGATACGCAGCACTTCTCCTTGCACGAATTATTTTTCTATGGGAGTTGGCCACAATAAGAAATTAAGCAATACGCAACGGGCAAGCCGGCTGTGTTGCGTATTCTAAGCACAGATTTTAAGGTATAGTACATCCAAAGGGGTGGAATTGCAAGTGGCTAGGCTCAATTTAGCTTGAATATCAGTGGCCTTGGTGGCTTTCCCAACCAACTAAAATATTCTAGTGTATGTATTAGTGTTTTCAAAAGACAGAACGCAACACAACGAGGTTCTTACACATTTCTGTTGTGTTGCTCATCATCTTTAAGGATTGCGAGTGATAGGGAGACGAGGATCCCAATGATTGTAGCATTCGTGAAGATCTTAGGTCATCACCACAATAAAGAACTCACGTCAGTAAGCAGCGGTTTTGGCTGCACGTTATGGTTGCGTATTGTGGGCACACCACTATATGATACCCCAGAAACTGACGACTACGAGGATCAAGGGACGATACCGATCATAACCACCGAGTACATATAATTGAGAAAGTCGCAGCAGGGCAAGCTTCAGCATCGCTCTACAGGTCGATGAGTCCTATATGTGGTGGGCCTACCCAGATCATTACGCATGCTTGTGTGTATATGTCGATGGCCAGATGGTGGATGGCCGCCTCTTCCGGTCATATGACTGCAATCGAGTTTCTATACTGGAGGGCGCTTCGTTCTCCAACCCAGCTGATGGGCAGGCAGCGTTACATCGGAAGGTTCAAGTTTGCTTCTTTGAAGACAACAGATGATGCCAAGCGAGAACGCGTCGACGTGGATCTAGAGATCGCCAAGAAACTCGAAATTATCGAGGTCGGGCTCGTGGATGTGACAAACGACTAACTATAGGACAAACAAACAAACAATGGCCAATATTATGGCTTTGTACAGTGCATAGCGGCCACGGTTATAGCTTTTGTGTATTTTTATCTGAGCATAGGAGCCTCTTGCTATCTCAAGGACAGATGCTGGAGCGTAATGTCGTAGTTAGACGATGGTGTTTGCTTCGTCGTTATACTCGAAGGCTCCTCCCCTCTCAATATTTGTACGTGATCACATTCCAATATGCTGAACGATTTTTGTGGTGGTGATGGCCTGTGATATGGAAGATTCGAATCCCAGTCTATAGATAACCAAGTGTATATCTCTGAGCGCTTACAGGCAAGATTTCCATTCTGCTGCGTGCGTGCGCACATCATTATATAGACACTGTACCCTCCCTCAACGCTACCCAACTGCGCTCTCACACAGACTGTGACATTGTTCACAAGAACAACGTTGCGTGGCATACAAGGAGATGCCCGATAGCAGTCCCTCCTGATTGCAGGCATGACAAGGTCGGATATTATAGGGCTGAATTATCAGATCCTTAAAATTGTATACGTACACAGTAACAGTACATGCACCTCCGCGCAGTATGTCATCTACCGGTATCCATCATTCGCAGCGTTGCACTCCACCCTCCTTGACAGATCACTAGAGGCTAGCGATGGTATTCGTTGCCCACGATCGAAAACAGTCATCCCATATGATTCCATCAGGATACTACCAGCGATTCTCTTCGCGGCGGCCAGCCAGTTCATGGCATCTCTCGTCATGATCCGCCCACAAATCCGACTTCCAATCTACCTTCAGTTCGCTTGATGACATGAAGATTATTAGTATCGTAGCAGATGGAGCCTGTTAGACATGCTGATCTTCGTGATATTGACATATCTTCTTCGTTGCCCTCGTTGTCGTGCCAAGGTTGTATTTTACACGTCAACCTTGAAAATTGATACCGTTCCTGCAACAGACGCGTTGCTGTGCCCCCTAAGCCTTGCGGACAGACATGGATTCCCTTGCCCCTCGACTTTGTACCTGAGCAGTTCCGGCCCCAGCTCCACAAGGGAGAGCTCACCAGGAGCTGAAAACACGGACAGTTTCTAGCGTTGCCGAACGATCGTGGTGACGCCATCTGCAGAGTTGCAGGGAGTCGCAAAACGGTGATGCAGGTTGCAACGCAAATAAAACCACAGCACTGCATATAAAATTATGATGCAAGTTAGATTCGCAGATGCGTAAGCCAAAGATCTTTCAATTGGACAATTCGGATTGTCAATTGAAAGCGTGGTTGCAAAGTTATTGTGAAAGTAGTGAGGAGTGTAACGGTGATGCAGAGTGCTGGACTTGGTCAAATTCAGTGTGCATCACCCTTTTGAGGGCACCTTTGGAAATTCGTCGAAGTCCAACACCTAGCCCCTTACACTTGTTCACTCACAACACCCTTCCGGACAACTCTTCTCATCCGCCCTTGGGACACAAGGTAATTGATTTCTGGTGCTCTATATAAGCCATTACCGTGCTATTTTCTCCATCGCAGTGTGCTGTGGTGGACTCTGTAGTGTTGAAAAAAAGGGTCTGAAATGGACATGTTCTAGCATAATTGCACCGTAGTACGACTCATCAATAAACAAAAAGCTTTTTCAGCGGTAAATAAAAAGGACTGCAGATAAATGTCGAGTGGGTCGGTACGGTGGCGGCTGCCAGCAGCTGACAAAGCGTAGCGAAGTAACTAAGTATTGTCGTCCATTTAATCGACTCCAGTTGCAGCAAGTGGATGTGCGAGAACTTTGGGGGCCGGACGGATGCTTACGGTCCGTCTGCTTCCTGGCGGTAAACGGTATCGTGGCGGCGATCATGGCACGGTAGTGAAAATTAATCTCGAATTCGTAAGACACTATGGTTCGGTGGGACAAGCTCCACAAGTAACACAAGACATTCCCTATCGTCCAGGCCCTTGTTTTGGGCTGACCCTTCGATGGAGAGCATGAAGTTTTTGATGGCGCCCCACACAACTTGAAGCGTTTGCGTAGCCAAGCTTGTGTGACTCCAGCCGCCATATCCAGATCTCTTCAAAACTCGACAACACTTGAATCTGGCACAGTAACGAAAAAATTGGAGTACAAACCATCTTCAGTGGCCATCAAGTCATTTCGCAGGCTTATGGGTTCCTCGGACGTCGCGCCTGCTTCGGCGCCCGCATGGCTTGTTCGTGCGTCGACTGTATTCCTGGGCTTGGGAGTGGTCTGTTGGTCCTGGGTATATATCCTCATGACCCGTCGGAATATCAAGACGAAATCATACGGTATGCCTATCTTAGGCTTAATGATCAATGGTGAGTTTTGACTGTGTCTTGTCAACCTTATGGGTAGTATAGAATTCGTCACGAACGTTTATGCGCACAATGATCAAACCTCGAATACTCATAGAACTGCTGCAACACAGTGTCGTGGGAAATTGTCTATGGGTTCTATGTAGCCGAAATGCCCTTCGAGAAATTCGGGTTCTGCGTATGGCTGATCCTGGACATGGGACTTGTCTGGACAACGATCCGCTACGCCCCAGATGAATGGGCTACCACGAGCCCTTTCGTCGGCCGTCACATGGCATTTATCCTGTCTGTCATGCTTGTCGTTTGTTGCTGGGGTCATTACGCCTTCGCGTCCTGGTGGCTTGAGAAGCCCGGAACTGGGCATGGAGACAAGGTGAGAATCAATTTTGCTCTAACGGCAAGATTGGTTTGTATTGTCAAGGCACTGACGAAAATTTCTGAATGAATATATTAGACTGGTAAATGGCTACGAGGCGAGGAAGGTTACGATACAACGGAAGCGTCCTTTTGGTCGGCCGGCATCTCTCAGGTAGTGCTGAGTGTCTCAAGTCTGTCAATGTTAGTTATCCGTGGTCATTCGGGCGGAGTGACTTACACGATATGGTGAGAAATCTTGATTCCAATGAGTAACTGAATGCAAGCACATTTCCAGTACATGTGCTGTCATGCCTTCGTCAAAATCTTAGCTGATTAATTGTTTATTCACACAAAATCAGGGCCCTCCGTTTCATCGGTTCGCTCTCTGGCATGGTAGCATGCAGCGGCATCTTATGGTATTACTGGCCCGAGGCACATTCATACTTCACTACTCAGATGAGCGCTTTCATTCTCGGCATTTCCGTCACCTGCGATATTGCGTATCTTTTCGTGCTTCGAGATATTCAAAAAACAGAAAGGAGATTACCGAACGGGCGCTTGGTGGGTGGTGGGAGGTGGAGCAGGAGAGGATCTCATAACGATGACGGTAAAACATCTGAGGCGAAGTTGAAGTGATCAGATAAGGTAACTACCAATTTCACTAAATGTACGAGCCAGCTTCTCCTGTTGTATCGTAACTTGTCTTCCACGATCCGTCGTGACAAAAAATAAAGTATCGTGGGGGTTACAGTCCGAATCGCGTTAGTGTGCTGAAATTGCGAAATCATGTGGGTCTTCTTGGGTTCGTGTCTGCTATGTCACTGCCCATCATGTGAATAATTGGAGGGTGGAACGAATTAATTCATGGATTGAAGTGCGTAATTACGTCGTCGAAACTGGCTTTCCCCGCCCCCGCCCCCACACACATCTCGCTCCAAGGAGTAGCCCATCTGCAGATGTTGAACCCTGGAACAAAGATTCTGGACCATGAAGTCTATTGGGAAAGTGGGTCACCCATCTCTGGGAATATCGGCAATAAGCTATCGTAGAGTATAAAAGCAAGGATATGTTGCACTCTTATCTCAACGATCTGTCCTTCCACACCACCAAAACTATTCGACCAGACACTGGACAGAGACCGAAACCGTGCAGTCTATCCACTACACTGGGGTACATAGCCTTGCATCCTGCAGTGTACAGTACTTGCCGCGAACCCATGCTAACGGGCAAGCGGTTGTTCAGGGTTGAGCGATAGCTGTCACATTCAGTACCTAATTAATTACCTTTCCGTTGTGTAGTTTCTTCAGCATCTATCGCCCAAGTCGCCTAAATAGTGCCAGGTACAGTGGGCAGCGAAAAGCTTCCTCGGACAAGTTCTGTGGCTGCCCGAGAACAAGCGATGATTGCCTGCAGGAGATTTAAACGGTTCTTTTTGTGTACGATTTTGAGCTATGTTACACTGCATTGGCAGAAGTGAAGTACCTAGTACCAGTAGTGGCGGATGAAGACTCAGGAGGTTGACGAGTAGAAAGTGTCGTTTCTGGATCGAGGGGAAATCAAAAGGTAGTTTCTTGGATGTATTCATGGTTCGAATAAGATGCAGTAAAGCCTTTGAAAGGATGCAAACTGGGAAACGTTGTTGTGGGCTAGCTGGATAGACCAACCGCAATCTTTTCTTTCTGGGCATCATGCAGCGCTCTGTAATATGAAACGCAAGCCACACAGCTCCCAGGGGGGGGGGGGGGGGGGGGGGGGGCGGGGGGGGCGGGGGGGGGGGGGGGGGGGGGGGAGTAATCTCGGAGAAGTTTAATGCATGATAGTGATACTAGAAACACCAGTCCCAGTGAACCCGAGTTTGGCGAGCAGCACTGTAGAAGCTGGCTGGCCGCATGAGTTTGTAGATGGCGAGCATGGCGCTCCGGGGTACCGATATGAAACGTGAGTGCGGAACATTTACGCTTACACTATGGAGTGCGATTCGAGCTAAATCATCGGTTGGAGGAAGATATCCCCTCATATGCTTGAGGAGATGCGGGTTGCGGTTGATCTGGGTGTGTGGATGACCCAAAAGGGTGAGCCTGTCAAGTCCCGTCCAAATTTCCATGCTCGAGCGCTGTTCCTTCAGACTTCCACCAACTCAGTGTACATCGCTTTGCACTCATCCCGTATTTTCAAGAGATCTCGACGAAGCCCTCCAAAGGCTCTGTGGGTTGACTACGAAATATTCAACTGTTTTTTTTTTATTAACCCAAAGCAGCTCATGTCTGCTGTTGGGACTTGAGCGAATGAGGGAAATCGATGACATCTGTGCCTCGAGATGACCGGTCACATCGTGAACATCTTGGGGAGCTGAACCGATGTCGTACATGACTTGCCAAATAGCGTTAGCAGATATCGCGCTGACATTTCATACCCCGGAGCGCTGTGCAGGGCGAGAGGCTTTCTGGAGTCGGGACAGCCAGGTTCTGGCCCTGGCTCGATCGAACGACCAACCCGTCGGACGCTTGCAGCCCCCACAAATGAGCACGAATCGATCTTGTCTTGGGTTATCAGTGGAGGGGCTGAACTTCCACGAGTCCAAAACAATCTTGGAACCTAAATGTACTGTACCTCGGGCTTCTTTTTTGAAAATGTCACTATACCGGTACACTCCTGTGTGTCTGGCATCACTTTCTCTCAAGCCAGGAAAAGCACACGTTGTATCCAATTGTGATCCCTGACACGCAATTGGGCAGGCATGTTTCAAAATGTAAACCCGAAAAGAATCCGGGGAGCTACTGTATCTGAGTGATTTCTTTGCAACAGCGCCTTGAAGCACTAACTTCAAGTCCCATTGATTGGTTGCATTGAGTCGGGTCAAACATCGATGGACGCAGGTGTGAGCATTGCGGTAATCCTGTAAAGCACATGTGACAACATCTCGTTGCTTTTGGCTTGCCACATCACAGCGGCAGGCCCAACTCCAAACGCTCTCTTGCTGGGCATAACCACAACAAATATTAATGTTCAAGCGATCGTATTTGGAGAAGCATGGTTTGAGCAATTGGCCGCGAGGACGTTGTCAACAGATCTTGCACCAAGCAAGATATCCAAGTAATCAGGAGAAAACTTTTGTGCTTATTCACAAGTTGAACTATGTCGGAACGCACTCACAGTTACGTGACGAGCAGAGGCGATTACCGCAATGCCGGCTCAGAAGCGAAAGGCCGGTTGTACCATCGCGACATCCCGACGGATGGTAAACCGGGTTACCAGAGAGAGGAAAAACCATGAATAGTTAAATAGAATCATGATTTAGAGCATGATCTAGCAGATACTCTTCCGCCCGAGCTAAATGCCTTCATTCGTGGTTTGGCCAACAAATTGCAAACAGCACTCCAAAGCAGTAACCGCGCCCAGACAACCAACTCCAAGAAAACATTGCGTAATCGAACGCATCAACTCCGGGGAGCGGGCCTGTGGATCTCCCCATTTCAACCTTCCGCCCAACCCAAAAGACTCCTTGCCTCCTAGCGCCAGAACCCGGGTTATCAATTTAATCCGTGCGCCATCATAGCCTCCCAAAGTCGCATTGAGTATTCCCCGTTAACACCGGTTGATATTCGCCCGAAATCAGCCCCCGGCCTTGTGTAAATTAGAAACACCCTGTCCAAACTGGAAAGTGTTTCGTGATATGAAAGGGATATATTTCGTTGACTGTCCGCATGGTGCTTCGCTATCATCAGACCTTATATGCAGCGAGCTTCGCGTCCCGATGTGCTCCTTCTCTTAATCAGGTGTTCCCAAGGGGGTGCCACATGCGGTTTACAGTCTCCTTTTGTTGTTTACGCAAGTTAGCATACGTCCCTCGTTCCAGTATGTATCGATATCTTATGACTGGTAATAGGAAATTGAGACATGAAAGGTTACTCCACGATCTACTTAGCGTCCTCTGATCGCGCAGACGAAGTCAAGAAGATTACGAGATTCCGTCTTGTAAATATGGTAGATTCATCTCGATACAAGATTATCTAGATTATGGATCGAGTCATATAGATATAGATACGGTGAAAGTATGAAGACTCGTAAATGGTGAGACTTACCACATATACGGTCTCCTCTATAAATCAAAATCCGCAACACGGAGATCGAATTAGCGCATGTAAAGATATGGGTTGACCAGCGAGAGAAGTGCACATGGGTCGGAACAGTGTTGACAAACATACCGGTATTCAGCTGTGGTCACGTTGGGTTGGCATACCTTCCATGTCCTCTCGTAGTCATGACACCAGTTGCGAACTCGAAACCGATAATGCCCACATCTATATTCCACCTGGTGGAGTTAGTATCACTCGTACTCGGTACCGTGGCTTTTCAGTGACGCCAATCGATTTTTTTGGGGGCGTCGTACCTGCGTATAATCACACATGTTCAACCTGAGGGGAGAGTTAACAAAAACACGATATAGTGTGGTAAACGGTCTTGTTACTGATATGAACAAGGTGAAAACGAAAAGCATGAGATTTTATCCTGTGTAATTAGATTAGACCTACGATAGTATACAGCGCTGACTGAAGTCTGGGATTGCCACGTTCCACGCTAGAATCCTAGTTTCTTCCAGAGCGATGAGCGTTTTCCTAGGGACAATGGATGTGCGTGGATGAATGGATGAGAAATGATGCTCTATACTATGTAGTAATAGTCTAGAATTGAATATAACAGTGCTACCAACACGTGTGATGTATGCACTGAATAAAACGCTGCACGGGTGGGCACGAGTAGATGCTCTGGATGGCGGTTGGGCATAGATATTTAAGGATCAGAGACCGCCTGGTCTCTGAGCCGTCCCGTCCCAAAATGGTGCTGCTTCACATGGCGACTCACATGACGGACCCAAGCACTTGTGTCCACCTTCTCGGTCTGCCTGAATACCTTCACCAAGTGTACTTTCTCAGCTGCATGGAACCCAAAGCTCGGAGAATAAGTACACTAAATGAAAGTATCTGACCGTACAATTCGTGTGGTGGAACTGTGCTGGCATTTTCGGGAAGAGACACGGCAAGGACTGCTGGGGTGTCCAGCGACCCCAGTTCTTCTGCCCAGTTCTGTCCGTCAGTGCCTGCTATGTACGTGCGATCTACAGTGCAGACTTGCTTGTGTACTTAGCCGATGGTTAGGCCTTACCGTGTATCGGGGTACCTACCTAGATAAGTAGGAATCTTGCCAAAGATTTTTCTCTATGGATTCTTCATGTGCAGTGGTCCGTGGCAAGCTCCTACAGTATTCTGTCGGTCGGAAATGGGTATCACCAGTCTGCTAGCCCAATTTTCAATGATAAAGGATAGAGAAGTGATTTACGATCGAGGAAGATAACACCCTACCAACTAAAATTCAGTTCCAGTCTCGTGGGCCCAAGAGCCCCAGGCATCTCCACCAATTCGAGAATCCCTCCAGATGCCTAGCCTTTCTCGGTATAGTAGGTCTCAGCGACTTCGGATTCAGCGGCAATCACCCATGCAGCTCGTTCCCAGCCGGGAAGGGGAAATTTCACTATGCTCGGTAGCAAGTTTCTGGAATCGATAAAGATGCAAGGTGCAGACCGGTGCGGTACGCGACACGGCTGATAGTACAGTACTATAATAGTGAGCAGTACAATAAATATAGCGGAGAAAAGTTGCGCGCACAAAACTGGTCCTGGTTACCAACTGCCTGGTGACATACTACCGGGATGGAATACTAACACAGTATTGCCTTTAGCTGTCCCGACTGAATAGGGATCTACAACGTTCAGTTCTGCTGGAGCTGATATCGACACATCACTTCCTCAAAGCCTTTCAGCTCGCCAATCAGACGACCTGTATCTACGGAGACACGCTTTTTGCGACTGTTGTTAGCAGAGTGAGCCTTGGAGAGCATGACACTGTGATATGTCCACAAAGTTCAAGAATCTGTAACAACAAACTTGAAGAACCTGATCAAACATTCGAATGTAACCGAGGAGCAGAAGTTATCAATTCTTTCTCTTGATTGGACTGCGTGGAATTGTTTTTCTTATTCATGCCTTTGATGACATGAACAGGATGATTAGTGACTAGCAAGATGATTCTTTAGGTCATCCATGATTTCAGCTACAGGGGCAGCATTCGGACTTTGTGGGCCGTGCCTAAGCCATCGATCTGGGTAGATACCGGTAGGACTACTTTAGGGATGCTCTACATGGTACTTCCACCTGTCCGAAAGTGAATATCCCCAACCCCTACGGAGGTAGCGCTCATAAGTTTGGGGTCCGGAGCACTTTCTCGTACAGTGCGAGACCGTGTGTTGCCCCTGGTATTCACTATGCGACTGATAGTGGTCTTGATCTGGACATAGCGCCAGTACATGGTGGTGGAACATGTCGTCTGACTGGTATCGAAGACATCGCCAGAATAAACTCCAATCATCTGGTAGTTTTACCGTTTGTCTCTATTACAAACCTGAGATCTTATGGCATTTCTGTAGTAGTATATAAAATTGCGATACCTCCGTAGACCTTCATGCCGCCTGCCCTTCCTCTTTTCAGGTTCAATTTGGGCTTCCTCTCTAGCTTCCTCCCTGCGAATTTGATTTGGATATAATGGCAATAGTAATCGCAAAGGGAAAAGAATAAGCAGGATGGACAGGCATTACTCCGCTGCGGTCTTTGCAGTACTGCTGTGGTGCTGCACTGTGCACTGTGTAACTTTGTACTCCGGATCCCAAACTAACGAGCGCTACCTCCGTAAAAGGGTGTATTCGATGACCTTTTCATGGGGTTTCGGGTTATTCACTTTCCGACAGACGAAGGTATCACCACTGGGTAGATCTCGGTGTTAGTTGTCCAAACTGGCGATCTAGATTTTCGAATTACAGAACTAGTGGGGCCTGCGAATTGTATGATCGACGGTGCAAGAATTCAGATCCCAAATGCTTCCCCGCTTTGAAAACTGTTTGCTCAAGACCTACAGGCATTTAGACTACGGGGATGATACTGCATAGCTACTGCGCGCACATGGGATACTGCTGTATGTACGCAGTAGAGCTCAGACAGTCTTTTGTATCTCGGCAGCTCGGGTCGTGTACATCTGTATCGTCCACTCAGGGCTCCGGTTACACAGAATAAGCAGGCGAAATCGACATTAGTTGAACCAACTGACCAGCGGCTAATTCGGCCGAATACACCATCGAAACCAAGACTGCAAAGATCACTAGTACGGATTACATTCGTGATTCGGACCGGGATAAGGTGACTCCGAACTCACAGTCTGCTCCCTGAAAGAACTTTACTTGAGATCAGTAACGAAAGACAACCTTCATGCGATACTCTTAGAGTCTCGACTCTTTCCCATAACAGGATTTAGCGTCGTTCAACATTCTAGTCATCACCAAACAAACTTCGGTGGTGACCGTCCGGATCTAAGTTGTTTCCGCTCGGCCTTCACACTCTTTTCCCACCCAAATACTCTGTGCAAGTTTGAGATCACGATCGGCACAGGATTGCCTTTCTGGACTACTTCTTAACGAACTTGCGTCAGCGCTGCGAGTCATTGCCAACTGAGCATCGTCAGTTCAAAATTGGCTGCCAATTTGCGGGGTCAATTCGAAGGGGCTCTATTTGGCAAACGAGACTGAATTCAACACTGGTGAAGAGGCTTCGAAAAGCCTCAATCCTCACCACCAAATAGATCGTAAGTTTGTATGCGAAGCTAGCGTCGCCATCTACACTATGGACTATTCTGAAAGAATCTTCTTGATTGTGAACTCGTCGTGGCGGGTAGAGTATGCTTAGAATCAATCTGTGACGTTGCGCCTCCCCATGTCCAGATAAACAGCCCGTAAGTCCTGACATCCCGATATTTCGCGTACGGTACCTGGTTTTGAGGAGAGTGTTGTGAGTTCGCAATTCAGGGGATAATACTGGGGTGTACATGTCGGGACCCAGGAGCTCTTAGTTGTAACAATTTGATTGGCAGGCTCTTGTGAGGTAAATATGCATCAAGTATTCCGCTAAAGTTCTTACAGGGTATACACAGTAGACTTTGCAGTATGTGCGGAGTACAGCATTTCGGCTGGGCTTCTGGAAGTGCTGAACTTGCGTATCCTGGATAGCCTCGCATTTTCCATATCATACCGTGTAGTTCTCTGGTTTCTAGCAACGTGTGGGGCACTGGGTAGGCATCCGAACGGAGATGCTCTCAATACATGCGCTAAAGGCGGTTTAATGTACCATATTCTGGGATCCACAACCGGATCATTGAAACCAAACTGGTGAAAACCGACGATCCTCGTGGTAGACACGAGTGCCCCCTACTCTGGAGTATCTACTCGTCTAGTCCGGTCGCAAATCAAACCCCACTTAACCACAAGTGCCGTTCTGTGGATCATGTCTCAGCTATTTGCTCCGTAGACCTCTCACTATGTAAAACCAATGGCCCTCCTCCATGCCAGCATCGCAGCCACCAAAAGTCACATGCTGTAAGCTAAAAGTGGAAAGGAGAAGAGCGTGGGGAGACTGTGAGTAGAATGTCAATTTGCAGACTGGAACTGAAAGGCCTCCATTTCAAATGAAATACGACCGATATATAAACCTACCGGTAACTCCTGATTGTCTCTACCAAAGGGTGATCTTGAAGGAGTTCACGTCTGGTGGATACGGTGACATTATCGTACTGTAAAGATGTTTCCCCAGCTCCCCTGCTTCCTTACGAACCGTGCTGCATCAGCCACATTACGCTTCCGCCACAGAGAGCTACCTCCGTGGATAGGCACAGCAACTAAGTAGCTGGATCCCGGGAGAATCTAAGCTTCCAGTCTCCTGGCAATGACAACGAACAACACTCACCTCACGGCAACAGTAGCTCGCCCATGCTCTCGACTGACATCCTGATACGAAGTTATGCTATGGTGTAGAGAGCGCAACAGTCGGCTGGAGGTGCTGTCTAGGTAACCTCATGGACATGCTCAAAATGCTATCATGGCACTCCTTCTTGTATGTTTCCATCCCCGAGTACATCATTCCACAGAAGACCAACCATGTTGAAATACGTTAACTGAGGCGGGAAAACCTGGCAGTGGAAAGCATTCGACTTCTTTGAGGTCAGCCAAGTGAAGTTGGGCGACGACGAGACGCGATCTTTTTTCGAGAACAACGAGATTTCCAGCGTATGCTCCGGCTCCGACAGTTTGTTTCTGGGTAGCTTTGATGGATATGTACGCATCATTGGCCCGAGCTGGAAGGTGGCCCGCAGTTTTCATGCCCACGAGACGGGGCGGATCACGCATATGCGTCAAGTCGAGGGCACCAGTTTGCTAGTCACCATCGCGGTGAGTTTCTGCTTCAGTTTCCGCACAGGCATGGCAGCAGAAGTTGATAGAGCTGATACGCGCCCATGCTGGCAACGGGGCAACAGGAAGATCTAAGCAACGAACCTGTCTTGAAGGTCTGGGCCCTCGATAAACCAGTGAAAAAGACAGGACTGCCAACATGTCTGAGCATGCTTCAGATCCATAATGGCCGCAAGCAATTTCCCGTGTCTGCCTTCACGGCTCTTGAAGACCTATCTCAACTTGCTGTGGGGTTCGCAAATGGGGCCGTCACCATAATTCGAGGTGACCTGATCCACGATCGGGGCACGAAACAACGTGTCGTCTACGATTCTGAAGAACCTATCACTGGAGTCGAGTTCACCAACGATTCAAGGTTGACCACTTTGTTCGTAGCCACTACAGCCCGTCTTCTCAAATTGGTTATCTCGGGAAAGAGCCAAGGACAGCCACCTCGTACGATTGAGGACTCGGGTTGCGCTGTTGGCTGCATGACCGTCAACAAGAAGACTGGGGATATTGTCGTGGTGAGAGATGACGCTGTCTACTACTACAATGTGGATGGCAGAGGCTTATGTTTTGCAAACGACGGTCAAACAAGCATGGCTTCAACCTATCAAGACTACGTTGCGCTCATTGCACCACCGTCTCGATCGAACCATCGCGATACTGACAATATGCGTCGTCGGTTTGGTGGTGCCAGCTCAGAGGCTTTGTTCAATGCTTCCACGTTCACCATGATCAACCCGAACCTGCAAATTGTTGCCCACAGTGAATCGTTGATATCTAAAGTCCAAGCCGTGTTTCAAATATGGGGGGATTTGTTTATTCTGACGCAAGACGGCAAGGTATGTGTTATTTAACGTGACCGAGTATTAGATTCACGTGAGCTGAACTTGTTTAGATCAATCGGTATCACGAGAAACCCCTTCAACAAAGGCTTGACCTACTCTATCAACGCAATCTGTATCCTCTTGCTATCAGATTGGCACAGAACGCTGGCCTAGATGTCTTGCAACAGAATATCATCTTCCGGAAATATGGCGACTATCTATACCAGAAAGGTGATTATGATAATGCTATGCTCCAATATATTAGAGCTATCGACAACACTGAGCCATCGCAGGTGATACGAAAGGTATACTCCCTGCGCGCCCCGTCCAGATGGCCAGCGACTAACAGTCACAGTTTCTTGACACTCAAAGGATACATAACCTCATTGAGTACTTGGAGGAGCTTCACAAACACGCTATAGCTACCGCGGATCACACGACGCTTCTATTGAATTGCTATGCAAAACTCAAAGACGTGGAGAAATTAGAAAAGTTCATCAAGTCCGAGGGTGATCTGAAATTCGACCTAGATACAGCTATCACCATGTGCCGACAAGGGGGCTACTTCGAGCAAGCAGCATACTTAGCCACCAAGCACGGCGAAAATGAAATGGTTGTTGACATACTGATTGAAGACTCTAAGAACTACGATGATGCGCTCGACTTCATCTGGCACTTGGACGCCGAAACTGTAAGTATCAATTGTGTTAAAACTAATTGGAATGCTGACCAGACGTAGGCCTACCCTGCCCTCATGAAATACGCCACGGTGCTGCTTGAACATTGTCCCAAATACACCACTCAAATTTTCATCGACTATTACACAGGAAAATACAAACCTAGGATCCATGTAGCTGAACCCGAACAAGCAGCTTCAAGTGGAGGTGCGCTAGGGAATTTGGCCACTGGCACCGCGAACGCAGTCTCTAATCTTACGAGCTTGCTTCCCCTCCCCTACATGAACTCTTCGACTGTGCCTTCTCCGTCTGGACAAGGGAATGCACAGCCAACAGCCAACAAAGTTCCGGACACAGTCGATCCCAGTTTAGTCGATCCACCAAAATATACCCCGCCTGCACCGCGATCCGCCTTCTCTTCATTCATTGACCATCCGGACGAATTCATCATCTTTCTAGAGGCCTGCTTGAAGGAAGACACCCTCACAGATACCGATAAATCAGACTTATATACGACGTTGTTTGAGATGTATTTGCAGAAATCACGAGAAAAGAAGGGAGAACAAGGTGAAGAGTGGGAGAATAAGGCAAAACAGCTCATCTCAGGGCGTGATATTCCCATCGAGAACTCGAATGTTCTTTTACTATCCCACCTAACGAATTTCCGTGATGGAACAACTTTGGTGAAGGAGCAGTCGGGTCTCTTGTTTGATATATTCCGCTCGTATACCAGTGCGAAAGATACTCGCGGCGCCATCAAAGCCCTACGAAAATATGGCCCCCAGGAACCACAGCTATATCCTGCTGCGCTGGCATACTTCGCATCAGACAACAAGGTCCTTGAAGAGGCTGGACCAGAGGAATTGTCCAACGTGCTTAAGCAAATCGACGAAGACAATCTCATGGCCCCACTCCAGATCATCCAGACACTCGGTGTCAACGCTGTGGCAACTATGGGCATGATCAAGCCGTATTTACTGGACACCATCACACGAGAGCGACGTGAGATCGCGTCCAACCGGCGCCAAATCAACTCTTTTCGCAAAGAAACGGAGCAGAAACGTGGCGAAATTGCAGAGCTGGGCTCTAAACCAGCTGTATTCCAGGCGCAGCGTTGTCCTGGATGTGGCGGGTCGCTTGAGCTCCCAGCCGTTCATTTTCTTTGCAAGCACAGCTTTCATCAGAGATGTCTCAAACCCGGGGGAGATGACGGGTCGGGGACAGAATGTCCGGTCTGCGCGGGTAGTAACATGGCAGTACGCGCTATGAAGCGGAGCCAAGAGGAGCGGGCAGATCGGCATGATCTGTTTCAGGATGCAATAGAGAAAGCCAAAGGTGATGGGAGATTCAAGACAGTCGCACAGTGGTTCGGACAAGGCGTCATGAGTGCAAGCGGAAGCGTGGGCGGCGGTGCGGGTGTAGGTATGCCACATGTCGAATAGTAACCAGGCTAGGAGAATTTCAACACGTAATGCAGGCTTTGAGGTGTTGGGGTTTGGCGGATCACAACTTATTGAGACGTTTGTCGGAGCGCAGTTAGTTCGCAGTGAAAGGGGTACTCTAGCGCAGTGCAATATAGTGAACGGGAGTTGTAGCTCGTGAAGCTACGAAAAGCGCCTGTAATGGAAGCGCTCTTCATGGCAGCCATTCGTTACTCGTATACAGTATGTTACGTCACAAGTGGCTTCCAGAGATATGCCATGACTGGCAAGCATACTTTACCAATATCGACTAGCATCGCAGAGGGATCATGATACAGTCGAGCGATCTTGATAGGTGAGCTATGTACCTACCTGCCGATCTACAAGAATCCGGATAGCTGAGGAGGCAAAAGCCAGACGCTGGCTGGCTATCTACCGGTATCCCCACATGTTCAACGAGAACGATGAGGGGGGAAACACATCATCCGGGGACGTAAATTATATCGGTAGGTACCGAACAGTATGCAACCTCGCTCGGAGTGCCGATATGCACCTACTGCAGAGCACAAACTTGAGCGAATGAGGAACCAAATGCATTGCTCGACTTGATCCACCTGCATGGCCAGGTTCGGCACCGGTTGGTCATTGGACCTTTCATCGCTTCGTTAAACACCTACTTGTTTTTTTTCGAGCCATCGTAAACAACGACTGATAGATTCTGTCCCAGTTTGGGTCACTGTAGCCAACAGAGCTAGAAACCGGCCTAGTTGAAATACGAATATCGCTGAGAAAAATCCCGCACATCTGTGAAAGGGACAGCGCGTGGTTGGCAGCAAGCGAAGAGGAGCGCAGGTAAGGGGGGTCAAACCCCAACTCCACAAGAAGCAAATCCCGAAAAGCCCGGATTCCATTTGTCAACTCGTTTTTGTATGCGGCGGTTTGGCCCGGGACTGAAGTAGGGCTGACAAACCTACCAGACTTCAAGATGAGGATGGTGGTGAGCAGGAGGGAGAGCAGGTAGTAGATGTGCTTTCACTTACTCCGTGCCATCATCCTTGAACACAGCCACATCCTGCTGTGAATTAGTCACACATGCTACTGTGCAAACACAGCACACTTTCGAGTTCAGGATGATGAGAATAAGAGATATCCGCCACTTTACATGACTCTAACACAAGATAAGCCACCCAAGATATGTAGAAAAAGGACGATTGATTGGTTTTTATTCGAATATCTGCAAAGAGTGATGCGTGGCAGCGCCTGAAATCCTCCTGGGACATGAAACTCAGCTTGCTGACTTCTGAAGCCACTTTGTCTTAGAAATTCACCACGGCAAAACTAATCTTAGTTAGGAATAAGAAACTCGCTATCGCACACGCTATCTATCGAGGAATCCAAGACATGGCCGAGGCAAAGACACAGCACCGGGTCATGCAGATCACATCACTTGCCTTCCATTGTGCGCAAAGCCCTGGCCCTCACGGAGAAAACGATGAATGCCGAAAAAGCTACACCCAGAGATGCCTGCCGGATGAAGATGCAGGGGAGGACATTCAGGGTATCGTACGTCGTACTGTTTGTGCGCCTCCGCATTTTACAGATCTCTGAATTTGTATATCGTCCGTGCAGACATCTCTTTCCAGGCCTATGATAGTGCTTACCGACCTGCACGGACTTACGGCTGCGGTGACAACGCCAATGCGGCTTTTCGCAAAGCATGGGCGGGTTGAATGGGCTGTGGGGTTGGTTCTTTTGTAATTGGGGTCGGAAAGGCAGCCGTAGTGGCGCCAGTTCAGGAAAAGGGAGTGGTACTTTGAGTTTCGGATCCGTCTACTGATAGGCGCGTGAAGGTTAGCGTTTGGCACGTTGCTGTGGTGGGAGGGCAGAATATTACATCCTGACTCTGTATCCGTGGGCCGTGCCACCCTTGTATCGCAAAAATGAAAGACCACACATATTCGCTTCCCACGCATACAAGCACTGCGAATGGTCTTTTTTTGCTCTTTACAAAATTGCTTAGTTGATTAGTCGTGTAGACGTTCCATTTTGGACGTTAAAGATGGTAGCAAAGAGGAGAATGCCTTGCTCGCGTCCGTGGGAAGAGAATATGAGTCTTTTATTTTGCGGGGCAGGGGCCCACGGATACAGAGTCAGGATGTAATATTTTGGTCTCCCATCATAGTAGTCTCCATCCTACGGGACGGCTGCCTCTTGATTAGG
>JAOYMO020436181.1:0-20949 GCA_025802455.2 Iodosphaeria phyllophila | reverse complement strand
GCGCCGGAGACGCCGACCGCGCCGGCCAGTATGCCGTCGACGAAGATCGGCGCGCCGCCGGAGGCCGCGATATAGCCCGGCTGGCTGATCATCACCTGATGATCGTCCGGCGAGCAGGAATAGACATAGGCCTTCCATTTCGAGGTCTTCATCTTGGTGGCGTAGGCGGTGAAGAGTCCATCGTAGCTCCAGCTGCATGTTGAATCAATTGCGGTAAATTCTTAATTTAATACTTGCTTGTATGTGTCAAGTTAGATACATTTGAAGTAGGAGAGCGAATATGAAAATTGGAAAAAAGCTTGAAATCGGCATGAACGCTATGAACGTACTGAAAGGCCGTAAAGGTCCGACCAACGTCAAAACGTTATCTGTCGAAATTAACACCACTGTTCACTTTCTTGAGCAGGTCATGCGTGACCTACGCATTGCCGGCCTAGTAGACGTAAAGCGCGGCCCAGGCGGCGGCTACCAAGTGTCTAAGTTTGACACCACAGCCTTTCATGTGGCTGAAGCTGTAGGTAAAGAATTTACGGATAGTTCCGAAGATAGTCCTACTGGACGTTTACAAAAATCTATCAAGGAGGCTTACCTTGCGACGCGCATTTAATGTCAAAACGTTGAGTTTGACCATCATGTTCACCGCTCTCATTGTTTCTTGCGCCACTGCGCCATCTAAGTTCTTAATGAAGAACTGTACCCATCTCGGTAATGGAGTTTGGGAATGTGAAAAAATCCCAGAGAAATCTTTGGGCGGAAGGGCAGCAAAATAATTTAGTTTGGGGAAGTGTATAGATAAAGACGGTTTGCTTGGAGTATTTGGCGCTCTAGCTTAACGATGCCGAAAACCTTAGGGTTGATAAACGATTGTCTTTTGGAATAAGCACAAAACAATATAAGCCTCGCATAAGTCCTATACGGCGGCGTAGAGCCGGTATGAAAAACCGGACATAGATCGGGAAGGCAGTCCGATACGAGGTGTAGCGAACCTCCCCCAATTCGTTTTTAGCAAATTTTGAGCAAGCGGCAGTATTAAACTTGGCTGGGTTCGATCCCCAGGTAGCCCGATGGGTTAAACGGTGGTGTACAAGTGAGACCGCATCCAAAACCCGGAAGGTCTAAATACCGGGATCAGTGATTGGGAAAACTAGCGCCGGTTAGACGGTGACGCCAAGGCGACTAATAATCGTCTAGTAGTTAGGTAAAACGAGGTAGACACCAAACTGGAGTAGCGACCCAGGCTCAAAATTTGCTAAAAAAATAGACCGGGGAGTCTACTGTTAAACAACCTCTCTCCCGGTCTCTCGTGCTATCACCTGTTAAAATTTATTTGCGCCTATTGTGGACTAGTTTCATCTCGGGAAACTTACGAGGAGTTCCGCAATCTGGGCAGAAGTACTTCCTCACCTTGGCTTTACCAACCACGACGTGTTTTCTATGGACGCCTTTTCCGCAACGGATCTTGCGGTACAGAGCGAATGGCTTGCCATCCTCGTAGCACATTAAGGCGATCCCGAACATAACCCCGATTAGGCCAGATACAGCGATTATTCCGAAAAAGCTCATGAGTTCCATGTCCTAAACAAGATTACCACTTGCGGTATAAACGGCACCAAGTAGAGTGTCGATCAGAGTTCGGCTGGACAGAATGAAGCCCGCATTCACAGCCTGATTTTTTAACTTCTTGTTTGGGAGGGTCAACCGGCAGATCCGGAGTTGGGGATAAAAACCCAGGGTAATAGGCAAATGGAGTGAGTTTTTTACCTGCCACAGGCGATCCTGGGCTTTTATTGGTTATGTCGCTCCAGTTCCACAAAATGTCGTCCCACTGAAAAACTCGCTCGACGTTGCCGTTTTGCGGATTGCGGAAATAGAAATGTTCGCCATCTGCCGGCTTCTTTGGACTGTAAGTACCATCCGGATAAACGTATTGATGCACATTACCACCTTTGGCTCAGCTGAACGCTGAACAGGTATTGATCCGATACCCCAAATAGGGTATTGGACAAAGTTTCCACTTGAAATCCGATCGCATTGCCCTTACGGTCCACCAATCCGAGGTATACCTCGGCATTTGACGTTACAATCGACTTGCCGGCAACAGGTCCTAGCGACATACCAGCTCGAACCTCGACGGGTTTAAAGTCAAGCCTAAGCCCTGATCCGATCAATGCCATTTCGCCGGCTAGGTAACCGACCTTGGCTTGTGCGTAAATTCCATCCCACATATCTTCCCTGTATCCAATAGCGATATTGTGCGTACCGGCGCCCACAAAGGCCTCTGACGCAAACGAGCTGATTGGAAGTAAAAAGAGAAGAAAAATTAACATATTAATCTTTCAAAGCGTCTCTACGCTTAGCCATTCGTTCGGCTTGTCCAAGAAAGAAATTGTCCAAATCAGACCCATTTCCTTTGACATTACGAAGACTTAGCTCAATAAGTCGGTTAATATAAGCCTTTTCGGTTTTAGGCAACCTGTCGATAACGCTCAATGGTTTCGCAGCCTTAGGGGTCTTCTTAATCACTTTTGATTTTCTCTTCGCCATGTAATCCCTACCTTCTTAATCAAGATTAACCATATAACGAGCTAAGTGCAAGTTTATTTTCCTATTTTCCTAACGGCCAGGATGCGTTTCTACGATATAAGAGGGGAAGGGGCAAACATCAATCTTTACTGTGGGTTGGTAAATCAAGATGAGTGACGCAAAAACAATTAACATGAAGGCCAAACTCTCTGTGGATACCGCAGAGATGGACAGGGCCATCGAAGCGATGCAACGTAAGGCTAAAGAAATTTATGCCCAATCTGATGCCGTTCGCTCTCAGACCCAGCTCAACGGTCGCCTACAAACTGCTGGAGTTGGACCCGTAGCTGCCCCTGGTTCTGGCGCCCAAGACTTTGGTCGAGTGGCCGAAAAAGCTCGCGTATACGCGATGAAACATCTTCATTCCGAAGTCCGCGAGCAAACTAAGCAAAAAGAACTTATCGACGCTAACGCCAAAAATATTGCCAAGCTTACTCAAGAAAAAGAGAAAGCTGTTAAGGCCAGTGCGGAAGAACTGCGTATTGCAAAAGAATTGCAAGCTGCAACGCAAACTCGAATTGACCTTCTCGATCAATACAACCGTCGTAACTCTGCTATTCTCGATTTCACCAAAGAAAAAGAGAGACAAGAAAAATTAGGAAGCGGAGCTAAAAATCCAGCTATCCCAATGGGCGCTCCTCCAGCACCTCCAGCTCCACCGCCTCCTCCACGCGCTCCATTCCAATCCCCTTACGAAGGCGGAGACCTTGGTGGCGATCAGAACAAAGAAGAGAACAAGGCTATTGCAAAATTAGTCAAAGGTATCTCTAAAGGCGTCGGCTTAGCAATGGCCGGTATTGCCGCAGGATCTGCTGTTTACGACGATTACACCAGCATCGCAATTCAACGTAACCGCTCTACCGGAAACGCTACGCAATCCTTCCTCGGAAACGAGATCGGAAACATGGCTTCTGGAAACGTCATCGACCAATTTGGATGGATGGGCGAAAAGCAAAAGGCTATGCAAATGGCCGGCGAGCGAAGCGAAGCTTCTCAAAACGTTGACTTGATGAAGTCTATTAGCGGCCAAGGTGTCTTAGGACAACTCGGAGGCATGCTCGGCATTGGCTCGGGCGGCGGTCGCGCTTGGGATTTGACTGCCAATGCCGGCCTTAACATGGCTAGTAGCGGAGTCGGAGCTGTCGAAAAGTTCTTCGGCGGATCTGGAAAAATTTCCAAGTCCCTCGACAAAATGGCTGAAGAGTACATTACCCGTTACTCTGCAAGCGTAGCGGAAGAATTCGGACAGAACTACCAACAAATGGTGGACTCTGAAAAGAAAAAGAATCCTCTTAAAAATTTAGCTATCACGCAGTTCGGTCAGAACTACGGTAAAGATCTCGACGCCCAACGTATGCTTGGCCTGGACTACTCGTCCTACCACGGTCGCGGCGGATATCAAGAAGTGGCCAATAAAGCCGGCTTCGGTTCCGATCTCGCGCTCCAAATGTCTAACAGCATGGGCGCAGCAGGCGGATCTACTCGCGCAATGACCGGAAGTTCCGTTCTCGGAATGCAAATGTCTCGCGGAATGGATCTAACCAACTCTGGAAGTATCCTCGGAAAACTTTCCGGAGCTATCGGTGGCTCACAGGCTACGAATTCTGTAGCAATGAAGCTCCTCGAAGAATCGTTTAAGAACGGTCTCGATAAATCCGAGCTTCGTGCGGAAAATAGAAAGTTTACGGAGATGGCCGCAGGGATCATCGTCCAGTCTGGCGCTCGCTCTGAAGGCGAAGTTGCCGGTGTTCTTGCGAGCTTCAGTAAATTGGTTGGCGGAAATCCAACAATGCGCGGTCTCGAAGGCGCTAAGTCTGCATACGATGAAGTCCAAAACCTTCAATCGCAAACTAACGGTCGATTTGGAGCTATGCAACAAGCTTCCTTCATGAAGAATCCTAAGTTGAAAAACTTAGGTATGATGGAGCGCGGAGCTTTAGCGGAATTGAACCCCGAAGAGATCAATGCCGATCATCCAATGATTATCGCACTTTCACGTATGGCAAAACTTTCGCCGGAAGAGCTTGCGAAAGAAGTTAAGGACGACAAGAAAAAGGCGCTTCTCTATGGAGCAGGACTTTCACCTAAAGCCATGGACGATCTTGGTGAGTATATCGACAAAAACGGTATGCGCGGACGCAGTGCGACCAAAGAAGAGCTTGGAGCTATGCCGGATGAGATTTACCAAGCATACAAGAAGTCTTACACGCACGGAGCTGCTGTAACAGAAAAGGGTACGTCCGAAAAGCTTACTGGTATTTCACAATCCATGCTTCCAGACATAAAAAATGGAGATGCGCTCTACGGACCAGGCAATTTTGCCGGTATCGCAAAGCAAGCTGTTTCTAAAACAGAAACTGGTCGCGCAGAAGATAATGTCGTTCAGTCACTCGCTACGCAAAGCCAGGCGTTTCTTGAGAACTTCCGTAAGTTCAAAGATGAAATTACCCCTGCGTCTACCGCAGTCGAAGAGTTCACTAAAAAGATCGTTCTTCTTTCGAGCGCCCTTCAGTTGATACCAGACAAAGACAAGGCAGAAGCGGCAACTCAAATTCAGCAGCAGATTCTTGGCTCACAACCTCAAGCTGGCAAACCGGCCCCAGGTAAATAATAATGGATACTAAGGCATACTCTTTTCCGATCGGTCCGGAAATCGACCCTAATAGCAACTCTGATTCCAATCTGGACCTTCAAACAAGTCCAGCGTGGGTTCTTACGTTCGTTCGTTGGGAAAACCGTGACTCTATTCGTAACAGCTCTCAGTCTTCAACCAAGGTTCGCCCTCCTTTGGTTGTTCGAAACGACTGTATTTCCATTTCCACTACAACTCAAAAGGGTCAGCTCACTCCTTCCATGAGTGCTACCTTGCTAATTACCGACGTGAATTACGGGACTGCCATATCTCCAGGCGATTTTGTGTTCGTGAACATTCTGAACTGGGAAAAGGACGCCGATCGCGTAGCTAAGCAGGCTTCTAATCTGTCAGCTATCAACGGTATCAACGATGGTTTCAAGGGCGTATTCAAAGTTCAAGGTGTTCGAAAAACTATCAACATTGATCCTAACACGGGCACTAAAACTGTCGTAGCTCGCATTGACGGGTTTGCATTCACAGAATTCAACAACACTATTTATTTCAATCCAAATCTTATTCTGCCAAAGAATCAAAGTAACATCGCTCTTTATGTAGCGGATGTCGCGGCTGCTTGGGCTAATATGGTGTCCACCGAAGGACCTCCAGCTCTTCAGGATCTGATCGCCAAACTAATTCAGACTTTTATCGGTACCCGCAATTCTACTTCCGTTGCCGGCCTAGTTGTTAGCCCAAACACTCACTTTGAAGTGCCACTTTCCGTAGGCACCCTTCTAGGTCTTTCTGGAAATCCAAAGATTGACCCGGAATTCCTTGGACGAGTGGTAGCAGCTAAAGACGTGTATCGTTATTTGTTCGGAATTCAGGAATACTCTGCCGGCTCTTCCACTGATTTGGCAACTGGGATGAATCCTATTGGCTTAAAGCAAAAATACCCAGGTTTCTATTACACCAAGAAGTATTGCCCAGGTCACAGTCTTTTGAAGCCAGAATATTGGAATCAAGTGAAGCTATGGTCGATCATCAATCAATATACCAATCAACCGTTGAACGAGATTTACTCTTGTTTCCGTGTGTCGCCTTCCGGTTCGGTAATGCCTACGATTGTTTTCAGACAAATTCCGTTCACCAATGAAGATTTCACAAAACAAAAGTTCGGAACACAAGATGGGACTGCCGCAAGTATCCCTGTCACTAAGTTCCTGAACCTTCCTCGTTGGAAGCTCAGCCCTGCCATGGTTTATTCCCTAGATATTGGTCGTGAAGAAGCTGCGCGTATTAATTTCGTCCAGTTCTACGCTAAATCCAACCTTAACTCTAAGGGAGTTGAAATTTCAGACGAAACCGCACGCCATAATTACGTTTTTGACGATAAAGATGTGAAACGTTCCGGACTTCGCCCATACGTGATTAATAACTCCTTCGACTCTCTTCCAAGTGAAACGGCCTTTAGATCTCCAATCTGGGCGCGTATCCTGGGCGATGCTCTTATTGGCGGTCACCTGAAATTGAACGGAACGATTACCTCCGTTGGTATCGCTGAACCTATCGCTATCGGCGACAACCTAGAGTTCGATGGTACTGTTTTCCACATCGAATCCGTGGTTCACCAAGCGTCCATCAATTTGCAACTAGGTGTTCGCACGTTCCGCACAACCGTTTCGATCAGTAATGGAATCGACGCCCAAAGCTCTGAGAGCGGCCTGGCTTACGCAGAAATGGCAACTCCAAACGCTTACGATGACCGTGAGCGCGACTGGGCAAATAACCAAATTCTTCCTGGTGTGTCCGACTCTCAAGGTACGGAAAGCGCAAGAAACGACGGTCTAGGTTCCGCAGCTTTTCCTCAGCCTAAACCTGATTACAAGCCACAAAGTAAGAAGAAGGGTAGAAAATAATGAGATTACCTAATGGAGCAGTCCTCCCATTCGGACTTCTTGGTGCCGACAATCGTTCGGAATCCGCCGCGCAAGATAAGGGTTACAGAAATTACGGTCTCAAAGTAGGGATCATTACCGCTACATACCCTGTCGCTCACGAGAAGAACTATTCTAAGCTCACTACTGAATATGACGTAATCGCGTTTGAACAAAACGAAGATCGCGGAGCTACGCCAATCAACTATCGTAACTGCCTATCAGCCGAAGGTCTTGGTTCGATGGCCGACTTCTTTGAAGCCACCAAGCGTTCTAACAACAAGAAAAACAAAGACGAGTCTAACACCAAAAATCAAAACGGTTCTGTCGTTCTGATCCTTTGCCGCGACGGCGTTGGAGATCACGGAATCATCATTGGTTGCCTGACCCATCCTGACCGCAAGACCACCCTTAAAGACGATATGCCTCATCTTGAAGGCGAATACAATGGCGTCAATATCGTAATTAACGCTGACGGATCTTGTAGTCTTACATTCAAAGGCGCTACTGACAATGACGGTAAGATCATTGATACCAAACAAGGTCCTACGAAAATTGATATTGAGAAGGACGGCTCTTTCCAAATCAAACACGATAAGATCACCCAGCGTTTGGCTAGAGACGGTAAGGCGAGCCTGACCGCAGAAGACGATATCTCGAATACGACGAAAAAGAATTTCCTCGTTACGGCAACCGAGAGTATCACCATGAAGGCCACGAAGGACTTCAACCTAGAATGTGTGAAGTTGGTAGCTAAAGCTTCCGGCTCCGCGATGCTCGAATGCCAAAAGTTAGAAGTTAAAAGCGAATCCGAAATCATGATTAAAGGGCAACAGCTGATGGTCGAAGCCGAAGCTATGGCTAAGATCAAATCCACCACGATCACCCTAGATGGCCTTGTGTTTCTGGGCGGAGATGGCGGACAACCAGTCCTTCTATTGTCTACCCAATTCATCGGGATTGGTAACTTAGGCGCACCCGTTCTCAGTAATGCGATTTCGGGATACGCCATTAAGGTGATGGCCCAGTAAATGAAAAAGAAAAAGGGATCATTGAAGAACCCGTTTCCAAACCATACCATGGAAGAGATAGCATACGCGGAAGCTACTAGTTACGTGATACAAGTAGGCGTAGACTTCATGGAGAGCAAGGGGCATTTGACTTTTAGCAAGTCTAACGCTCAAAATATCTATGAAAAGCTCCTTGAGGCGCTTCAACAAACAGTTAAAGACCCAAAAGCTTCCGAAGAGGACCGAGATACGGCCCTTAAGTGTATCGAAAGCATTAAAGTTATACCCCTGAGAATCCAATGACCAAAGACGATAGAATTGCATTTTCACAGAAAATCGTGAGCGCCGACGCTGAAGTCAAAGCACTTCAGACTGCGTCCGCTCAACTTCAAGTGGAAGTGGACAAGCTACAAAAGCTAGATACGGCGAACAAAAACTTGCTCGACCCTATCAATGCGCTCGTTAACGGATACCAGCTCGAACTGGGTAAGCTGACCGGAGTCTTCCGTACCACCTTTGCGGAACAAAACATTCAAGACGCTGCCGTCCGTAAAAACCAAAACTACTTTTTCCCTAACGACACCGCTGTAACCGTACCTTCGCTGTCCGGAACCAACAACGTTTGGACTCAACTCCCACAATTCGGACTTGGCTTTGGTCTCGGCAAGAGCTATTCCGAAGCTTATCCTTCCGCCGGCCAAAAAGAAGCTGACTTAATCAACGCTCTTGTAGCGGCCATCGCCGGCAAATCTGCTTTCGTAGAGATCGAGCTTACCTCCGGACAACATTGCGTATCTGGCGGAACTTGTTCGTTACCGATGTACACTACGCAGGCAACCTGTATAGCGGCAACTCCTACTCCTGGTATTTGGACTCCAAACGGAACCAGCGTGATTTCTGCATACCCAGACGTAGTTACGTTGAAAAATACCATCCTTACTGCCGTAAACAACCTGAAAACGTATCTTACGAACGAAATTCCTACGATTACGCAGAACGATACTTTACAAACTACCGACAACAATGCCGCGCTTGCAGCGATTAATACGTTGGTTACGGCCCTGAACACTTGGATTGCAACCCCAGACTTCCAAGCGGTTCCAGGTACGGTTACGACCTGCGTAGCGTTCTACTCTTACAACTCGAACCTGTTGGCGCCAACTAAATTGCACAATACGCAGATAGACACTCTCAGTGCCGCTTTGACTACGAGACTTTCTTTTATCCCTACTCGCGTTTCTCAGCTGAATACTGTCCTCGGATCAATCTCTCAAGACGTAAGTACCGGCTCCGCTACGGGAAGTGGATACTATTTCAAACGTTTCGGACTTCTCTCCCTTCGCCTTCACGTTCTTACCGGATCGCTGTCCAAATTGGCCGGACTCCTTGGAGCTTCTAATGCGCAAGCAAGTATCGTCGAGAGCACAAAGGCGAACAAAGCTACCTATCTATCCCTTCTTCCTACCAGCGCACTCGCAGGAAACGCGAACGGAACAGACAAGCTAAGCGTTGTAGACGCAAGTCTATTTAATGTAGGCGATCAGATCTACATTTACGCCGACGGACAGGACGAATTGGTTAGAGGTATTAGGTCAAAGACCGGAAACATGCTCACTTTGAGCGATACGGTGCCCACGAAATATCGCACTGCCGACAAGGCTCGCGCATACAAAGAAGCTTAATCGGCTTTGATGAGCTTTACGTGGCTCATGGCCAGGTAATAGGAGAGAACATAGCGGTTCTTCTCGTGAATATACTGACTGTTACTGTATAGTTTTACGATGCTGTCCACAGCTTCGACGATAGCCGATACAAAACATTCGTAACCTTCTTCATGTACGATTCCGCAATGAAGTTTTTTGCCGCGATGCTTTTCAAGCTGAACATAGGTCTCATTGACAATTTCAGAATCGTGCAACCAATCAAGGGTGACAAGAGCGTCGTCCACTTTTCCCCAGCCGCGACCGTCCTCACCATCAATGAGTTTGCGATACACTAAAGCTACATTTCTTGCTTCATCAACTGTTAGCATCCTAGGTCCATATTCTCTTATTTTCGATTTGTCGGCAAATTAATACGGCTTACAGCCTTCGAAAAGTTCGTCTATGTAGTCTTGGTAGTGAGCTTCCAAGCAATTAGGTTGAACGATGGTAGGGTGCATCAAGGATTTAGGGCAAAAATCCTCTTCGTAGTAGCCAGGCACTGGTTTAGATTGGTACCAGTCCATTCTAGCCTTATTCCGACCTTCTTCTGTGGCCGGGTACTCAACACCCTTATAGTCGTGATTCCTGCCGCAGGCACAATGGGCCATTTCGTGAAAAACGAGAGCTACGCGGGAAACCTGGGCAGATTCCGCCCAAAACGAGTTGTCCAATTCCACTTCTCGGTAAAAAGCGTAACGATAACAAAGACCTATAACTTCTCCGCGCTTAATGTCCTTGAATCCTAAAGTGATTTTTCCGCTAAAACCGATGCCGTGGAGCATAGCTAAGTGATTGAAATCCTTAACAATGTCCTCAGCTTTGGCGTCAACTCCCTTATAAGTGGGTTTGAACATGTCACGACTGATCGTGGCGCAGGCGGCGACCATTAAAATAAGCAAAGTGGTAAATAGGTTCTTAAGTCCATTCATCCCCTGATATATCACTAATGAATGACTTTTACTTACCCACAATCTTTAAGTAGGGTGCCTAAATGGGTTTTTTAGATCAACAGCTTGCAGCTTTACAGTCCGACCTTCAGTACATCAAGAACGATGTTCTGGGGCTGAAGTCTGCTATCTCGGGAAAATCCACGCCCGGAAGCGTTCCTTGGAACTCCAAGGCCTACAGCAAATATTTCCAAGCTATCGACATTAAGACCGATCGCTGGGACCAGCTATTCCCTTACCGCCTTTTGGTCATCGACGCACGCACCAACTCTGTCGTTGGTTCTGGAGGCGCGTCCGCTTCCATAGAAACTAAGGCTAAGGGTAGCGCGACCATTAACATCATCAATTTTGAAGCTATGGATAGCAAATGGATTTACCGTTTGCCTATTTCCCCGCAGCAACTTTCGATCACCGATCAGTTCGCAATTAATACGTCCGCAACTCTTCGTGGCGTACTCGAAGAGCACGGTGGCGTGAAATTCAAAATGATTAATGCCGCCGGTACCTTCGGTGTGTGGCCATATCGTCAAAGCGTGACAGCTCCTCCTTCCAGTCCCGGAATCATTCGTTCTGTTTTCGGTGGAACTCTTGAGGGACTCGGAAACGTCATTAGCCAAGTCACTGGCACTATCAACGCCGCTACCTCTAATCATCCGGCGTCAAAGCCTGTTACGGTCAGACCGGACATGGCAAATCCAACGAGCACTGGTTATTACCACGCGCTCGCGATGCAACAATTTCTTGAGCAATACGCTGAAGCTAAAAAAGATCCAGACAACTCACACTGGCGTTTGGTTTTCGATATCCCTAAGCAAGGTCAGTCTCTTGTCGTAACGCCACAGCAATTTTCGTGGGAGCAAAGCGCAGCTAAACCTTTGGAGATCATGTTCCGACTCCAAATGAAAGCTTGGCGTCGTGTTAACATTGGAACTCCGCCGGCAGCTCCAAAAATTGAAGCTCCGATCAGCCCTGGCATTCTCCAGAAGGCTCTAGCTACGGTTACGTCTGCTCGACGCACTCTAAGTTCAGTGTTTGATCTAATCGGCGCCGTGCGTTCCGATGCCCGCGTCCCTCTTGAGATTCTTCGCCAAACTTCTCTGTTCATCAAGGACTTGAGCGGAGTTAGCTTGGCCGCATCCGAACTTCCTTCGCAGATCGCTACCGACTATAGCTCTGCTATCGGCGATTTCGTAAAAACAGTTGACCTGAACTCGCTTAGCCCTGAAGTGGCAAGCGACACTAAGATTTTTAACGCTTTTTCCCAGTTAAAAGCTAGTTTTTCCTCACGCGAAGGCTTAAGCCTGGACGCCGTCGCCAGTGGTCAGCTCGGCAAACAAGCTCAAATGGCGCAATCTATCGACCCAGCCCATAACGTTCTGAGTGACCCAGACAGAAACTTCTCGCTCTTTAACGAAGTTCCTCTCGATAGCCTACGCCTGAATAACATTCAGCAAGCTAAGGTAGATGAGATCGTAGAGAACGCTCGTCAAACTACCGTTGATGATCTGAAGCAGTATCGCGCAGTCATACTAGAACTTTCGTTACAGCTCTCGAATAACTTCGGCGCCGGCGATTCGTATTTCAGCCAAGTTTACTCTAAGCCAGATCCTTACTCTCGCATCCAATCCATGACCTTGGACGAATACGAAATTCTTCAAGCTTTATATGAAGTGGTTCAAGTCTACGATACGTTCACCGCAACCACCGAAGTGGACGACATGAAGAGACAGTCCAATATGGATTATGTTGCCGGCCTTGCAAAAGAGTCCGACATTCTATTTGGCGTACCTACCTCTAAAATCATGGTTCCGGTTCCATTCGGACTTACCGTAGAAGCAATCGCTCTACGTTATCTTGGCGACGCTCAACGTTGGCTTGAAATTGTCACGCTCAACAACTTGCGCGACCCGTACATCGACGAAAACGGTTTCCAATACAAACTTCTATCGAATGCGTCCGGTCGTCAGATCACCGTTGATTCTCAAACCAATCTCTACATTGGCCAACGTATCGTTTTACGTAGCTCCACTCAACGTGAGTCTGCTCGCCGAATTCTAGGTATTGATCGTCTTTCGGACACGTCGTTCCTTTTAACCCTGGACGGACCAGCCGATCTGGACAATTTCACGACCGCCGACGGCGCCTACCTCCAAGCGTACTTGCCAGGTACCGTAAATAGTCAGCAAAAGATTTTCATCCCAAGCGACCTACCGATCTCTACCGATCCAAACATTACTCCGCCGGCATCAACCCAGGGCGATCCGTTGACTGCCCTCAGTAAAGTGACTGGTTACAAACCGAATCTGGCGACGTGGCTACTAATAGCTTTGGGGATTTCCGACTATCTGCCGGCATCACCAATCTCATTCAGTCCCTAAAGACCAAATTCGGTACCGGGAAGGGCAAAGTTGTCCTCCACCCGAACTTTGGCGTGGGTATCGAGCCTGGCATGATGACTTCCGACGTAGAAGTGAAGCAAATTTTCGAAGATTTCAACGATCTTATCAAAGAAGATCAACGATATCAAGGCATTACGTCCATGCAGATCGAGGTGGATGGCCCTAAAATGGTTATCAGCCTAAGCGTTCAGCTCGCCGGAAACCTTGGTGTTTTCCCGGTCACATTCGAATTAGCAGCCTAGTGATATAACTCTACTGTTAACCCCCAATCTTTAAGGGGAATACATGGAGTTGTAAAACATGGCCGATAATACGCCTACCCCTAAAAGTTACGAACAGCTGCTTTCGGAAATGCTCAAGGCATATGCCGCCAAAACTAACATCAACGACTTCAACGTCGGTTCGTTGGTTACTTCCTTCTTTGAGGTGGTTGCCCTCGCAACAGCTCGTTCTTCTGGGGATATCTTCCAGATCCTTCGCGACTTCTCGGTTGACCGCGCACGCGGCGATGCCCTGAAACGCCTTGCACGTGAAAACCGCGTTGCCCCGGTTTCGGCCAAAGTTGCTACCGGCTTAGTGACAATTTTTGACACCACGTTTAATAAGATTTCGACGAAGGTTTACGCCGGCGCGTCTTCGCCAAACATCGGTTCCACCCAAATCAAGGTTTCGGATGCTTCCGCATTCACTCCAACGGGCTCCATCTACATTGCCCGTAAAACGCCTAACGTCGAAGGTCCGATCCCGTACTCGTCCATTACGCCAGTTGGCGGATACTTCGTCATTAACCTTTCGGCTCCAACCGCGAAGTTCCACAACGTGGGAGAAGAAGTAATTCTTTCCCAAGGTGGAAATCGTTCGGTCCCAGCGAACTCCGTAGTTTCCTCTCCTTCTTCCGGAGCAAGCCCGGACTTCCAATTCTTGGTCACCATCCCAGCTGTCATTCTTGACGGGGAAGTTTCCGTTGAAAACGTTCAAGTTTCCGCTGTCGTTCCAGGTTCTACTGGAAACGTGCCTCGTGGAGCTATTAAGACTTTCATTTCCGCTCCTTTTGCCGGCGCATCCGTAACCAACCCACTTCCGTACACCAACGGCGATGACAGTGAAACCGATGACGAACTCCGCGTTCGTATTAAACGCGCTATAGCATCCCGTGGTCTTGGAACTGCAACCGCTGTTAAATCGTCTGTTATCGGAGCAACCGCATCCGACGAACAAGCAACTGTCGTTAGCACGGAAATCGTTTCCAGCGCAGACGGTGCTACCCTTTACATCGACGATGGAAATGGATACGAAGCTAAAACTGCCGGCGTAGGACTCGAATCTCTCGTTGACTCCGCTCTCGGTGGCGAGACCCTGTTCCAACTCGCAACTGGTGGACGCCAAGCTCCAGTAGCAAAAGCATTCCTTCAAAGCACGTTCTCTGCACCATTTGACATCATTGGTGGAGATACTCTTGCTATCACTGTTGGTGAGCAAACCTTCCAACACGTTTTTGACGACGCCGACTTCCGCTCCCCAGGTGGAGCCACTGCGTTTGAAATCACCGCGTCCGTAAACGCAAACACCGATCTTGGCTTCGAAGCTACGACTTCCGGTGGCGGTCAGTACGTGGTTTTCCGTGCAAAAGCTGAAGACAACGATTCCCTTAAAACCACGGTTCCAACGACCGACGGTAGAGACGCTTCCGTTCAACTCGGACTTCCTTCGAACGAAATTCAAACTCTTCGTCCGTACAAAAACAAACTTCCTCTTTCGAAAGACGGTAAGACCGCTTCGATCTTTACCCAGACGCAAACGCTTTGGTCCTCGACCATTGCGAACGGTGACACCATCATCCTTTCTGTGGATGGTACCGCAGCAATCACGTACACCGTGAACGATGCAGACTTCATTGCAACCGGACTATATACTAGCGTTGCCGCGACGAACTCCCTCGAAAGCTGGGTCACGATCCTTAACGCAAAACTTACCGGCGTAACCGTATCCGTAGTTGGCCAACAACTTAAAATCACGTCAAACCTTGGCGCAAGCAACCGCGCTAAGATCTCGATCGACGCAGCTTCTACCCTGGTGTCGAAAGGCATGTTCTCGTCTACCCTCGGCATCTCCGCCCAAGGTAAGAAGTCTGATTTCACCCTTTCTCGTAACACCGCTCAATTCGAACTCACCGAGCCACTTGAGGTCGGCGACGAACTCACCGTCGGTAGTTCCGAAACAGAAGCTCGCATCGAAACTGACATCATTCCTTCTGGAACAATCACTTTCGCGGCAGACGGTCACGTTTGGATTCTAATCGACGAAATCGGACAAATTATTCCTACCGGCGTTTCCGGTAACACTCTGATTGCTGTCAGTAAGCCATCTGCAAACGTTATTCGTTACACGAGCGTTGTGGCTTCCGCATTCACGAACGTTCAGGTCGGCGACTACTTCATCATGTGGTCCGAAGAACTTGTTGCGACTAACCGCCTAGAAGGTCGCGTTTACGCTGTTACTTCGACTACAATCGACATTCTGGTTACGCCAGCGGAATACGCCGCCGCAGTTACCACTGCCGGCGTTCTCTTCTTCGAAGGTCTCTCGATTCTTCGTTCAGCGCAAGCTCCACAAAAGTTCCGCGTTCAAGCCGGCACGAAGACCCTGGACCAAGTGGTTCTCGAACTTCAAGCTCAAACCCCAAGCCTCACCTTCTCAGTTGTGGAAGATCAGTACATCGTTGTTCGTTCCAAAACGAAAGACTCTGACGGTCGCCTTCTTATCGTTACCGCAGACACCAACGGTAAACAACTTAGCTTGCCAGCTAATGGGGCCGATGTTTCGAAAGACTCGCTCATCGCAAACTACGAGTCCGATCAGTACGAAGCTTCTTTCCCACTCTTTATCCATTCCAAGCTCGCGTCCGATCAATATGCAGATCCGATCAACAGCTACATCAACACGTTTACGTCGGCCACAAGTTTGACTGGACGCGATCCAAATGAACTAATTTCGATCCTCCATCCATACGGTGTGATCCGCGACGCCCAGCCATATGGAGAATCCGTTCAGGAAGTATCCGTTGCCGGCGCCACGATTGGCATTAAGAATCAACGTCTCATTCGCCGCCTGCGTAGTAACGATCGTTACTACCTAGCTAACCCTCTCGATTTCGGATTCAACGATACCGCAGTTGTTGTCTTGGACAATGATACGGCCTCGAAGAGCTTCGAAATCCCATTTTTCCGTAAAGCTACTACAAATACGACCGCCATCAATAACGCGTCTAATTTCAACGCCTACGATGTAGAGTCCGGTACTATGGCTGCCTTCTCGGCAGCTTTCGGAACTACCTTTGACTTCTCGAACTTCAAAGTGCTTATGAAAGCACGTAAAGTTCTGAAGCACTCCGCTCCTGAAACCGCACTCCTTTATCGTTCTGCTCGTTGGGGACGTTCCGGTGAAGCTTCAAACGTTGGATACGCTTATCCTTCTCAACCTAACTCGGCTATCGGAAACACTATTGTTGTTGGCCAAACGGTTGACGTTAGAATCAATCTCAAATCCGGAGCTACCGTAGGATCTTCGATCGACGCAGCTACCGAATGGAATGTGACGATCACTCCTAATACGCCATCTGCCGGCATCGACCAAGTGTCTTACACCTGGAATGGAAACGGCGCGAACCCAGCAATGGTTCTTACTGGAGGAGAATACGTTAACATCACGAATCAAACCGAGTTCAACGAAGCAAACACTGGTATCTTCCGTATCTCCACGGAAGCGGGATTCACCCCTACCGCTCTGTCCTTCACTGTTCAACGTCCTACCGGCGTAGCTGTCGCAGAGTCTAATCGCTCCACGATCGTTGCCGGAGCAATCACGTTCTATCAATCGTCCGCTACGACCGCAGCCGAAATCAATACTTACGTCAACGCAAGTTTGGCTGACTACTTCAACACGACCATTGTCAATGACGGCGGTACGACTGGAGCAGGGGTTATCGCTCTTTCGACTTACGAAGATTCTGGATTCCAATACGAAGCTGTCCAAATGCGTGACGGAATCAATTGGCTTCTTTCCAGTAACTTAGCTGGAAGCCCTCAGTTCACGTTCAAACGCCCACTCGCTCTTCCTACCGACGTTGGATACGCATTTAATGCTGGAGAAGAAATCCGTTTCATCCCAACGACTATGGACCAAGTCAAACGCCTCATCTCTGTGTTGGCCGTGACTGGTTTCACAACTGTTGGTACGGTTAGCCTTGTAGATCGCGCTAAAAAGCTCGAACTCGCTACTAACGTTCTTGGATCTGATGGAGCAATCCAAATCATCGGCGGTCTTGCGAACTCGTTCCAAGTTCCAGTTCTTGATTCAGCGATTCGCATGGACAATGTCCAGGCCCTTATTTCCACTGACCGCGTTGCCGCTCAAGGTATCGCTTCTGACCAATGGTTCCGCCTAGAAGCTACAAACAAACAGCACAAAGAAGTTCTATTTGGAGCAAACTCGTCTGTAACCGTTATCGGAAACACTCCAGTTGCAAGCCAAACGACCGTTAAACTTCTCGGTAAAGCAATAAACCAACGTTACTTCGGTAAGCCACGTAACCACGTGCGCTCCCGTGGAAATACATTCCGCATTGAAAAACAAGGTAACCTTGTTTGCTTGAGCTGGGATGGCATCGGAACTTCTCCAGAATTCCTCACTTCATCGGTAAACCTGAACGACGCTTCCGGCGGTACGCTCAACGTTTCCCTTGTTTCTGGAACTTCGGAAGCCGAATACGTCATTATCACAGGCGCTACGAACTTCACCGCTCTTTCTATCAGTGACCTTCTGACGGTCGCAAACATGGCCGAAGCAGGCAATAACGGAACGTTCCTCGTTACCGGCGTTTCCGCAGACGGTCGTCGCGTTCGCGTTCTAAACAGCGATGCTGTGACCGAATACTCGTC
Source organism: Iodosphaeria phyllophila (assembly GCA_025802455.2). NCBI lineage: Eukaryota > Fungi > Ascomycota > Sordariomycetes > Amphisphaeriales > Iodosphaeriaceae > Iodosphaeria > Iodosphaeria phyllophila. Next base: position 2,861 of record JAOYMO020436181.1, on the reverse strand, counting down.
CGCAACGTACACATTCACTGGCAACTCCACGGCAGGTGACACGTTCACTGTAGCAGGCACCCCACTTGTGGCTGGAACCGATTTCACAATCGGCGCAACCCAACAAGATACGGCAGCTAATTTGGCCGCAGTTATTGGAACACTATCGAACCTAGCAGCGGTCGCAAACGGATCGGTTGTAACCGTTACGGCCACTTACGAAGGAGCTGTTTTCACGGTTGCTTACTCTGGAACCGCAGTTGTTACTGTTTCCAGCGGAACTGTAGTTGGTCGTCCATTCAACTCCACAGCATTCTCGGCTTCTACCGCAGTGTCTGAGGGTGACAACGTCATTCTTTCTGCTCCATTCGCCCTTCTTAACCAAGGTAAGTTCCGCGTGATCCGTCGTTATAACGATTCGATCTATTTCGAGAACGTAAACGTGGTCGAAGAAGAAGTTACTCTTCCAGCAAACATCATCTCGATGAGCGTGGACGCAACGACTTCGTTAAAAGTTACCGCAACCAACCATTCCGCTTACGTAAGCTGGAACGGAGTTGGTACGGAACCAGCCCTCGCTAACGCAAAGGTTGGAGATGTTCTCCGTTTCGGTAACGACTTCGCGGTTGCTAACCGTGGAGATTTCATGGTCGCACGTTCTGGAACAAAACTTCCTGAAGTAACCAGCTTCATCATGCCTGCCGGATCTGCATTCGCACTTTCTGGAGTAGGTAAGTACTTCACCATCAACAGCGCCGGCGATGTTAACCAATACTACGTATGGTTCAACGTCAATGCGTCTCATTCAGACCCAAGTGTGGGCGGTCTTACCGGCTTAGCGGTAAATATCCTCTCCGGAGACACCGCAACGCAGGTTGCAGCCAAGGTTACGGCAGTTATTACCGCTACGGCAGTAATTAACGCAGTTTCCGTTGCCGATGTGATGACGACGACGACCGTTGGTTCGATCGAAACTACTCTCGCAGCAAACGTAAACGTTCCTGCGCCTTTCACGGTTACCCGTGTTCAAGCTGGTCGTCGTACTTTTGTGGAAGCTGTCAATCCTTCCGCAGTCAATGACGGCGCAGTTTTCACGACTACCGGAGTTTTCGAAGCTCACCGTCCACAAATGCAATTCTTTGAGTATGACGCTACCGTCCCAGGCGATAAATTCGTCGTTACCGGCGATACGCTCACGACTCAAAACGCTGGATCGTACACTATCCTCAGTGTTCTTGACGAAAGCACGGCTGTCGTAGACGGCCTGATGGCAAACGTGACCAACGCATCCTTGGCTGGACGCGAAGGTTCGATTTACGTTGAAGAAGACATCGCATATGTTGGCTATAAGCACGTCGTGTTCGCCGTTGCCCAATCTGGTGCTCCGACCCGTACCCAATTAGTGTTAGACACGAACGCTCAATACTCGAAGATCAATCAGTCCGCAGAAGTGCAGCTGATCTCCTTGAACAAGATGGACTACGAAACTGCGATCCGTCGCGGTCTCGACTCTTATCGTTACAACACCGGCCTTATCGCTGAAGCTAACCGTATCGTTTACGGTGACCCTCGCGACTCGACTACCTACCCAGGTGTCGGAGCAGCCGGCGCAGAGATCTTTGTTCGTGAACCGCTTACCCGCCGCATTCAATTGGCTATCAACGTTCGTATTCAAACGGGCGTTCCGTTCGCGCAAACCGCAGAACAGGTCCGTACCTCAGTTGGTGCTCTCATCAACTCGAATCCGGTCGGTCAACCAATCGCAATCAGTGCGATCGTCAGTGCAGTTAATGCTATCCCAGGCGTCAGAGCCGTCGCGATCAGCTCGCCTCAGTACGATTCGACCCATGATATTATCTTCGTGGCACCATCGGAAAAAGCTAAGATCATCGACCCAGTTCTCGACATCTCCGTTAGCCAGATTGGAACGTAAACGTGGCAATTACGACTAAAGAAGAGCAGTACAAAAGGCTCCGCAGTTACCTAAGCCCTTACATCAAGGGTAATAACACGGACGCAATCCTGGAGGCTCTAGCCCTTGGGAATGCTGCCCATCTTATCGACAACGTCCGCGCCGTAAACGATCAGCTCTACGTCGTTACCGCAGAAGGTCGCTACCTCGACGAGCGTCTGGCAGATGCCGGCATCGTTCGTCCACCTTCTGTTGGTCTTTCGGACGACGTGTTCCGTGAAATTGGTATCGAAGTCAAGAATCGTAAGCAGGTTCGTGACCTTATCAACAACCTTTTGAACGCCATTTTCGGTGACGAGTTCGTTCGTGCGTCTAACTCCGCACGCGCATTTGCTCCGTACAATCTACAAGACGGCGATACGCTCATTATTAACTTCGACGACGCGGTTACGGTGCCTATTACCTTCCGTACCAGTCAATTCGCCAGCATTGCAGCTGCTACCGCACAAGAAGTAGCTGACACCATCACGAAGACCCTTCGCGGTATCGGTTACAAAGGAACAGCCATCGCAAAAGACGACGGTAACGGTCCATACGTGATGATTCTCTCCGATACTATTGGACCCCAATCCTCGGTAACAGTTCTTGGCGGACGTGCTCAGAATGAACTTCGTTTTGACTCTTCTGTTTCTGCCGGCGGAAACATGTCCACTCAGTGGACTCTATCTCTTCAACCAGGCGGCGTGATCCGTTTCACATGGTCCGGTGGCGCAAATCCACAGCTCGGTAAAGTGAAGGCTGGAAACTATGTCAACATTTACGGCGGCGGTTTCGCTTCTTCGGCCAACGAAGGAAGCTACACGATTGTGAATTCGATCGGTGGTGTGGTTAATACTTCTTATTTTGAAGTTGCAAACCCACTTGGAACCCCAGGTATCGTCGTACAAGGAACCGCAAACGCAATTCTATT
>JAOYMO020436104.1:0-20967 GCA_025802455.2 Iodosphaeria phyllophila | reverse complement strand
GGGGGAGGCAAGGCCGCATATACTGGACTCCGCACGTCTGATGGAAGACTTTCTCGTTTAAGTGGTTGCATGGCGGTCATACGAGCATTGCGTTTGGGCCAAATTGCAGCGGAAGACGGTTGAACGGGCTGGGAAGCATGCCTGCGCTCGTCAATGACTCGGAAACATAGAGTCAAGAGATGGGAGCGGGGGACCTGCTCCCGATCTTGCCGAGCTGCAGATCGTGAACATTTGGCTGCAGCATCAAGCATGGCAGCTCGAACGCGGCAGCTACGTTGCAGTAGAAGGGCCGGCATACTGCATAGAGTTCACAAGCTCAAGGCCGGCGAACTAGGATACTATCACTTTGAGTGGTTGGTGTTGTGGCAAGTATTTCGTATAGCATCTGACAAATAATGAGGGATATTCTCTGTGTGGATTGGGAAAACAAGGTCAAGTCGTTTGTAAACTGAATACAAGTGCTAAAAGCCATGTGCTTCTTCAAGGGCCACAACTTCCCTCACAGGTATAGACACATGGATAGAGGAACAACGACAATATGGTGCTGCAGCAAACTGAAGCCACTCTGTGAAGAGGCGAAATTTACGGACTGCTACTGAATCGAAATCTTGTTGCAATCCAGGCGACGGAATCCAGGCAACGACTAAGGCAGGAAATGGCAATAGGGCAGCGAGGACTGCGATAGGCAGCGATGGTAGATAAGTAGGTGGGTGACGCCCCGACCAAGTGTAAGGTCTTCTGGATCATCGCACGTCAATACCATCACTTCTACTACCCAATACGTACGCATTTATGATACTAACACATCTCAATGTCCCTCTCAAGCCAGGGTGAATGAAATTGCTCAAGTAGAGATGCCCAGCGAAGACGAGATTTTAACCAACTTGTTGAGGTTAGCGAGGTCATAAAAGCGCAATTATATACTGACATATACTGTCACCAAATCTCCAGCACTAGTCAACCCACGCCCAAATATTCTATAATAGACAGGACTTTTCTCAATCAACAGAGCCCAGACAAATACTAAACTCCAACACCACAACACCTCAAGAGGTTTCGGGACAAACACTCCTAAAACTAGATTTCTTTTCCTGTTATCTGCGGAGTGTCTTGATGGGTAGCCGGAACAATGACTGGCCTCTACATGGCTGGATTCGCAATGGTTTCATGTTTGATTTCGTGGACAGGGCAGTGATAATGCCATTCACAGTTCTTACATATCGACTCCTGGGCTCAGCCTGGCACTTGTGTCCGTCCCTTGCGCTTATGATATAACGGGATGTTCATAGCCCCGCTTACTTGTTTAGCCAGGAACGGATCGTCGAGACCTTCTATTTTTTCGGAGGTAGTATGTACCTGGAACCGCGGATCACCAAAAAAAAAGCCACCTGGGATAAGCAACACGCTTATTTTCTCGTAGAGAAGGCACGTATCGCCGCGTATCCAATGAACCATTATTCGGAGCCAACTAACACGGTCTTTCATGGGAATCGAGATCTGGGCTTTGGTCAAGGGTTACGGTTACGGGTTTTGTTTCTTCTTGCACCTCATGTAGTATACACAAGCGAGAATCCCGAGTAATGCCTTGGCGTCTTCTTGGTTGTACCCGAGCGTCTCTTCCGTAGGTTCACCGTTCATCATACTGCTGGCGCGATACGGAGTACTGCTCCCGAGAAATGGGAGCTCCCGAAAATCTGCCGGCACCGTTGAGCAACAATCCCTGAACGTACTCAATCTTCCAGACCTTGCCAATGTGGAGCCCTTGGTGAGGGTCCCTCGACCCTTGAGAGTATGCTTTCACATCAGAGAGGATAAATTCATCTAACAGGAATTCTCGTAACTCTAGTGTCCACGAACTCGGAATTTGGCTGCGGCGAGTATTGTTAAACACAGCGCCATTGGACGATAGAGATCGGAAATTCGGTGAAGAGGAGATTGGCTCATGTCAGCATACTGTTTACAAAATCGCCTAAGCACGATTTGACCCCACACTCGCAAATTTTACGCGGGCATGGGGTCATACTGAGCTGAAGGAGAGAGACCGAAGACCGAAGCTTTCCGACGTTCATCTCGATCGAGAAAGCTCCACCCCTGAGCGCCAGCTGTGCCTGCCGGTTCCTTCCTATCTACCTCCGTCTGTCTGTGTAGAACCGGCGCAAATCTAACCCCGTTTCGGAAAGGCATAAGCCCACTACACTACACTTTGAACGAATTAGAAAGAAACCAGATCTAACTTACTTCTTCTTTATAGCCAATATCTAGATAAAGTCACCTTAAAATCCGTCAATTAAAAGCTACTGTGGTGATGGTGACAGCGATAGTGTTGATGCCCTCCAAAGTTGTACCGTAGAAGATGTTCTGCTTGACTGCGGACACGCATTTAGACAGATGAACATCTGTTACTGACAGAATTGCTTCGTAGTTTACTCGTACACAGTTAATGTAGATGCTCCACTGCCAGTAAGTCGACAGCTTAAATGTACCGGCATGTGAGCAGTGAGAAAAGTCTTAGGTCATATTGGTACGATTTCCTTTAGGCAAAAACCCCTCTCATTTTCGAATTTATTCGACACAGCAATCAACATGCTTCATGTCAGCATCCCCAAAGTATCTATCGCGAGTTTTACCCACAGTTCCTAGAAAATTCTGCTGTTGCCAAGACCACCAGCGCATACTAAACCCACTTGATTTCAAATAATCTACGGTACTTTTACCCATAGTCGCTAGAGCTCAATGCTGACAAAACATCTTCACCGTGCCGTCCCGATACCGTATGGCACCACCAAAAGTGTGCTGCCATACTCCATTCATTCTACAATTACGGGGGTCAGATTTTCCAGAGTGACACGCATGGTTGTGGCACGCGCTGCTTACTGTTTTGCAAGATTTAATGAGCTCAAGATGATGTTATTACATAGACCGTTAGGACCCATTGTTCATCAGACCCAGCTGGTGGGGAGCAAGATGATAATGCTGGTATCTGCGAATTGTCAGTCTACAAAGTAACTATTTTACCTGCTGATACCGTCCTTTTTGCGCGACCCCAAGTATCCGATTGGATAATTAGATGAATAGCTGTGGGTTAAGTTCCACTCGTGTTTAAAGATACATAAGAGCGATGGTGGGCGTGTCGGGGGATCGGGAAGTCGGGCGTAAGACTTGGGCCGAAGCCGCTACTCCGGAAGTAAAGTGGACATGCATTTCCCCATCAGTGATGGAAGTTATCTGCAAGAACGTTCAGTAACTTGGCTGCTTGGGTAAAGTTTTACCGGCGCTTAGCGCTAGTAAAGGCACAACCCATGCTTTCTTTGGAGGGGATTGATTATGAGGCAAGCACGGATTGATTAGTACCACCAATGTCCTGTCTCGTCAGTGTTTCCTATAAGTGAAATTGCTCGTGATGGCCACTACCACCATTTCTCCGAATATTCGTTCAAAAAAAGGCACCTGTGAGCACCACTTATCTGGGGCAGACTTCTGGAACACATCGTCTACTGTGCAGGTTAATAGTCAAAACTACCTGCTTAATGCCTCTCCAAATGTCTCTAAAGTGATGGGTGTTTACTGCAATCAAGCGAGGCTTGCAAAGGGAACATATACGCCAGTGAATCATTAAGCTTGTAATCCACGACAAGCCGGTTTTCTTGGTTTAACCTGAATTTAGACAAAATTTACGTGCAGGATTGTGACCGTGAACAGTTCTTGTGACATGCCAATGGTCGCACTGACCGACTTTGATGCACACACTTCTCCTCATGCCAATCAATCCCTTGCCTAATGCGGGACGTCATCACTGTGGTACTGTACCCTACTGACGACTGCTGGAGGCCCAATAGTTTTGTGTAGGCGCCATATTCGTGCTGCCTCGGGTTAAGGTTCTTCAAGTTGCCAAAGAATAGTTTAATCACCGTCGGTTGGCTCCTCGTCGGCGTTTGCGGTTTCTATTCCAGCGTGTATTCAAAGGCGGATTACGATGACCAATACCTTTCCATACTTTCGGAGATAAACAGCATTTAGCGCTTCCGCGCACATGGTAATGTTCACCCTCCGATCTTGCCACCCCTGCTGCCGAGTGTTCCGTGGGGCTCCCTGCATGCGTCCATGTACATTCCCCACGAAGCCCAACCTTGCCGATACCAGTATCTTTTCTTCGATGTCTCGTGCTCTTTCTCCATGCTGTTCGTTGACAAGAAGATAAAAACTTCTTACCTTCCCACCTTACCGCTCAACCTATCCGGTCCGTTCAACCTACCGAATTGGAATGAAGATTATGTTGTGTAAGAATGCGACCTGGTAGCTGAAACGCGTTTGCGCCGGTGGACAACCAAGCGACGACAAATAATTTGTGACGAGGGAATGGGACGAGAAGCTTCGCGATAGTCAACATCAATACTTTATAGTACCTGCATCGACTGCTCAACTTGGTGTACCTAGCGCTTGCACTGGCCGCGACATTTGGTGACACTAGTCGGCGATTAAACTGCCGTCATGCCGGACTTCAGCGCCGTCCTTCAACCGAAGTCGTTTCGTCAACCATCATGGCCAGCTACATGGAAATTGCCGTCACTGCTATTTCCAAACCGATCCAAGTCGCGAAAACCGAAGAACGTTAAGCGCAAAGGACAGCTGCAATCTCCAAAGAGTTTGACAGCTCTGGAAAGGTCTTTTTCCATTGTTCAATCATTCGACGGCTTGAGGAGACATCGATGGCATGTTTCGGACCTGCAATACCTAGTATTGGCTGCGGTAGGAATCGGCTGCTTGTACATAATCGACATCCATGCGCCTTTGATTAAATCTGCGGTTGTTATGGCCTATGCGATGCTGTTGTTGGTTCCAGCAACTCAGCAATTCTTTCTACCGTCTTGGCCGATATGGACCTACTTATTGTATTTCTTCTCGAGCAGGTGAGCACATCCTGAAGGTGGTTAAAACCGTCGATAGCTAAACGAAATTACCACAACAGAAAAGCCACAAGATGCTAATCTAGACGTGTTTACAGATTCATACCCAACGAAGTTCGACCACACATTTGGGTTGAAGTTCTTCCAGCTCTTGAAAATATCATGTATGGTGCTAATTTGTCGAATATCCTCTCCGCCCACACGCATGCTGTCCTCGACATACTAGCATGGCTACCTTACGGGCTGGGTCATTTTAGTCTCCCTGCGATTTGTTCGGGTGTGATCTTCACATTTGCCGCTCCAGGTACACTACCAGTATTCGCCAGATGCTTCGGATGGATGAGCCTGCTCGGTGTGACCTTGGCCTTAGTCTTTCCGTGTACTCCGCCCTGGTATGAAGCAAAGTACGGTCTGGCTCCGGCGCATTACGGGATGCCTGGATCGCCGGCAGGACTAGCACGTGTCGATAAACTTTTAGGCTTTGACATGTACACGACAAGTTTTTCGACCGCCCCAGTGCCTTTCGGTGCTTTCCCCAGCTTACATGCTGCCGACTCGACTCTTGAGGCATTGTTCATGAGCTTTTGCTTCCCACGGTTTCGCGCTCTCTTTATCGGTTACGCCGGCTGGCTTTGGTGGGCAACTATGTACCTTAACCATCATTACGCCGTGGACCTAGTTGCCGGCGGCATGATCGCGTCCGTGTTCTTTTTCACGGCCAGAGCACGGTACCTTCCACGTCAGCAGCATGACAAACGTAACAGATGGCAATATGCATTCGTCGAGAAGGGTGAAATGAGGAAGGAATCGGATGAGGAACTGGGCTATAGCCTTGGCCTTCTGGAGCGACGGGACAGTACAGACAGCGATGAGTGGTCTTTGGGCAGTAGTTCCGGATACAGTTCGACGGTCATCGGTGAAGGCTCAAGCGGGAGCTCCAGTCCCCTCGCATTAGCCGACGAAAGACGAAGCGGTGATTCACAACACTGGGAGCCTGGTGTCTCGCCACGAGGTAATGATTTGCGGAACGGATCGATAACGGCATAAAACGAAAGCGACATGGTAAATGATTTTTCGACATGGGTGTGAAGGCGTTGAGCGTGGCGTTCATTGGGTTTTGATTCTCACAGGGAGCAGTGGATTCACTCGCACCGAGGCACTTCATCGGAGACATATTGGGGCATAATGGTTGCGGAAAGCAATTGGATACTCATGACTCGTGTAATGATTCGTGTGTAATGAGGCTCACGTCCTTTATTTACCTAGAGCCACTCTCGTTTCCACCAAAGCTTAGAGGGGGACAGACATGGAAGGAGGAAAGATACCCATGATGACCGTGGGTAAAGCGGCCGTCCTCACTGTCGAGATCGAGGAACAACCACGGAGACCATTCCTCTCTAATCATACAATGTAAGAGCGTCGTGGTAAATACCCACACTAGCATATATGCCATTCCAAATAAACGAATAATACTACATAAACACAAATAAAATTTAACCCTATTGAAATTGTTCATTGTCTCTACTTCAATTCCATGTGATATTCCCATCTAGTAAAGTTAGCCCATAGATGATGGTTAACTTATTCTGTAGTGAAAATTATCAGTCCAGTGACGACAGTGTGCTGCTAATGTCCAGTTCGCCAGCGAGGGACCCAATGCGAGTTTCAATCATGGCACTTTTGGTTCATGCTCTAGCGGGTATGACCTGGAAACGTTATCGAGCTAAGCTGAGAGTATTTCCAACCAAATGACTATTTCTGTTTAAGACAGAGGCAAGAATAGAAGTCAGCAAATGCGAAGTAAATACAAGTTACCCAACCCTCACCCACTGCCAGCCTGCCTGTGGCATGTCGCCAACCTGATTATCCGCGTTGGGTAACCCAATCGGTTTGTGAAACGACGAGAGCAGCCACTCACGCGGCAAGGCCGGCGGATGCTAGCGCGCCATTTGACGTCGCTACGCCATCATCCCGCTGAAGCCCGGGAGAAGGTTTTTAGATCGGACTTCCGGCTTTCAACCTTACAGTGTGGCGGGTGTTGAGTTGAGTTCACTTTAGACTGTACTTTCTTAAAGGCGAGATACAGACTAAGAGTCCTCTGTACCGGTATCTGTATCTTCACAGTCATTTTTATCAAAGATCGCAAGCTGCATTGGAGGTTATTCTGTTTGGCGCGCCGCCAACACTCTGCTGGGTTTCTTGTTACCATTTTTAGTCCACTGCGACAGTTGACCCAGTTGGAGAACACGGCATACCGGTACAGTAGAGTGCACTGTACAGTACCGGGCACAGCAAACCTTTGTCAGCCCACGGCAACCTAAGCCAATGGAGTTTTCGAAAATATTTGCTCCGTTGCCCCGCAAATCCCCGCAAGACTCGTCCCACGGGCACCATGGGTGTAGGGGTACCCCTGGCGTGCGGCGTCCGTTGGGAGGGGCTACGTCAATTTTATCACAGATCCCCGTTGTCTTGTTCGATCCCCTGTGTGTCTTAGACTCTTACAGTGAGTCGTACTCGTAAATTACTGCCATCACCCACTCGGGACTCCGGTTGCGCAGATCAGAGTCCGCTGTGGCATCAAGTAGACGAATTTGACATCAGTTGAATTGCTATCTGTCAGGCCCATATCGCCTAAATCTGCATTAATATCTACATGTTCAAATCCGCCAGCGCGGATTCATGAGCACATGACATGAGCCTTCGGATCAAAGATTCCGGAAGCATGCCCCTTTACTGTAGCCGTGAAAGGCACCCGCCGTGGTTGGCAAGAACCGGCGACCACATGAGGGTGGGATCTCTCGGTTGGAGAGTGCGGACGGAGATTTTCTCTAGCCAAGTTTGAACCCCAATCATATTCTTCTCCTTGCCCTAACGGCTCAGCCGATCACTGTTCGGTTGCGGTACAGGTCAACGAGCCTGCATGTAGCGAATTATTGTGGCCATCTGACGCTGCCCGAGCCAATTCCAGCCCTTGTGCGACTCCCGGGCGAGCACGTTTCACGGCAGGAACTCACGAGAGCTGCAGTAGATCCCGCTTCCTAAGGTTTAAGCCACGCTCCCTCAGTGACCAGACCGGATATGGGCCCAAGGACTGGGCTAATAACCTGAGAGCTGCCGATTGTGCCAAAAACTGCCTTGATGTGGAGTATCAGTATGTTGCTGCTTAGAGCTGGGGATGATCCCCTCGGTCGGGATGGGATCCTCCAGGAGCTACAGTAGATCCGATTTTCATGGGTTCCGGTGGTGAGGGAGAATGGCTCCCAGGAAGATTTTGGGGTGCCTTACCATAGTGATTCCCATATGACAAGGGATTTGTTCTTGCTTGTGACATTGTTGCTTTTACTGCAGTGGGCAACCTTGAGGGCAGAAGCGAGGAATCAACGTCTCTGAACGGCTATGAGAATACTACATACATGGCATACATGTCTGCCGCTGATGCGGTTTCAAGAACCTCCCATCTCGCAGTCTTTGCCACAAATAAACACAACCGGCTTGGATAGTCAGATCGTCCTCTTTTCCTCAGTTTGCAATGTACACCTGATCCGCCTCCTGCTGTTGGGACCTTGGATAGAACATGACTCATCCACAGGACAGAACTGATCAATTTCGCAGGTACAGTACGCTACTGCAGCCGTGCCTGCGGCAATCCGAGTTCATGCAGATTTACTCAGTTGAATTGGGGATTGTCTCGGCATCTGACTCGTGGGTTGAAATTAGCCAAGAAAGGCGCATCTATTTTTGCGAGGCTCTCAAGCCGCTTTGTCTGAGCTCTGCCGTGCCTCGTGGTCGGCAATCTGTGCGCGACCTCCGAATATTGGCTAAACGCCGAAGACTGCAGCTGGCACGGCGCCTCGTACAAGTAAGTAAAATCACACAGCCAAGGAGGAGGAAAAGCCCCCCAGCCGTGCCTTTGCTCAACACTCTCAACCCATTGATGATTGATGCAGATGATGACAGACACTATCTATGCTGGAATCGGAAACGCCGTGCTCGCGTGCTCAATCAACCCTGTCGACATCTCTAGGCTTTGCGCTAGTTTGCGCAGGTTGGCGGTTACACCCGCCGAGCCTTCCCTCTCGGATATCACCCGGAATTTCTACTTGAAACTCTTCAGAGGCACTCACGGCCATGAGGCTCCGAGTGGAGCATCGCCAAGGGGAAGGATGACGGGGAAAACATGGCGTTCTCTCAACCGACGGCATTATCCTTGAACATATATGTCAAGATATCAACAATTGTCGGCAGGTCACAGTCGCGGTTGACCTACCACACTGGCATTAGAGGCACTGGCATCGGTAGAAACGCATTATCATGAGATCGAGATACTCGACAAGGGAAAGAGTTGCTTAGTCGAGCGACACGCACTTCATTTTTGGGGTAGGGGGGTAGGGGGGTAGAATGGCATCAAAGTAGGCAGAGGGAAGTACGGAGGAAGTTCTTATTTGGAAGCGCATTTTAAAGCAGGGTTATCTTTGTATAATGCAGCATACGATGGAAGTAAGGCGCTCGCAATGGACGATCCTTGAGAGTCTCTTGAGGGAAAACGAACAATCGTTGTTGGTGATCTTTGGGAAGAAAACGTCCCTCGCAAAAGATTCATCACTCGAACAAGTGAGTTCGATGGCGATAGACTGTTAGAAGCAACTGTATCTACCTGTAGCAGTGGTATTCATCGAATAATCTCAGGCCACCTTAAGTTTATGTACAGAAAGGACTTTAAGCGAAGAGAAAAAGGGGGCGTACTTGTGCAGTGTGCCGCAACTCAGATCGATCTATAAACTGTTTGTACATTATAGTGTGGCTTAACACTTCGTGCTTTCGAGATCGCGTGTGTAGGGAGGCGAGCCATGATAGATCTACAATACATGACCAAAATTCGTGGAGTTGATACGAACGAACAAGCTATAGTTCTATGATGTGATGGTACATTATCTATCTTTTCCCACCATCACCTTCCTTACTCCCCTCCTCCAACCCAACACAAACCATCCGTCTCACAGCCTCCAAGCCCTCCTTCTCCCCCCTCACTTTCCCTTTCCCTTCCCCACCCCAAGCCGTGGTCCGAACCCACCTCTCCAAGCACTCCTTCAAAACCCCGACCTCAACCCCGCGAACCTCCACAGCCCGCTCCTCACATGCAAGCACAACCTCCTCATCCTCCAACCTCCCCACCCCACCCCCCCTCAAGATCAACACATCATCCTCCCAAATCCTCCTCAAAGCTGCATCCGCCCTGCGCCGCGCAAACGGCGGATCCAACCCAGCCTTGTCCCACACCCTGACGCCCAACCCCAGAGTCCTCGCCACAGCCCCATCCGAGTAACCTTTCCTATCCGTCCCGCCTTGCTGCGTCTCCGTCTCCGAAGCAGGACTTCCACGTCCCAAGCCCGCGCCCCGTCCTTGCAACGCATAGCCCAGCCCGCGCCTCGCCGCCTCCCTGCGCTCCGCGGCCTTCCGGCGCAACTTGTCGATCTGCCTCGGGATACGGCAGGTCAGGGGCGTGATGCGCGGGAACACCAGGACGGCCAGGGGGGTGAATTCGCCGCAGATGAGGAACATGAGGCCGAACAGGGGCAGGCGGGACAGGTCGTGGCGGGTTCTTTCGCGCAGTAAGCGTGATGCGCGCGTGGGCTGCTGAGCGTCCGGGTTGGAGGGGCCGGCTTGCGCTTGCTGCTGTTGCTGGTCCAACTCGCGCACTAGGCGGTAATTGGTGACGATGGCTTTGACGCCATTCTTGTAAAAAGTCACGTAGGCCTTGCCGAGGCGGAAGAGGTGCTTGAACAGGGACGTATTCGCGGGGTCGCCGCGGACGGGGAGGTCAAGGGGAGGAGGACGCGTGGACGCTGGCGGGTTGAGCGCTGATGATGGAGAAGCGTTTGCGTCATGATGGGATTTTGTCAGGCCTGAACCTGAATTGCCAGTGGCCTTTGCGGGGCTTGGGGTTGAACTTGAGAGAGATTGGTGTCGCCATGCTGTGGAGTGTATAGATGTGAACTGCCAGGCGCTGTCGCAGGATACGTGTTGGGGACGCAACAATTGCAGGATGCCGCCCGCGTGTGAGTTGCGCTGGATGTGTCCCCTGATGCGACTCTTCATGTTGATCGGATTGTGCCAGTAGATCTAATCCTGGTGCACTGTCTCCCGATCGATAGAAAAGACGCAAGCCGTAACCGATTGAAGGACAAGCAAGACTTTTGGTTATCCGACCAGACCCCGAGGCGTGCCTTCCCCCCCCCTTTTTCTCAACATTTTGTGTGATGATCTTCTGATTTTTCTTGAGTGACGTAGGTCAAGTTTTTGGTAGGGGACCAACTCATGGCCCAAGCTTTACCGATAGGGTGCTTGTCCAACTGTACCCAGCGTAGCCTATCTACTCAAGATCTAATCCTACCCGGAACAACTTAAAGTAAAAACCAACGAATAATCCTCCTGTTGGATATTCTAGATATCCCTAAAACGTTCATGAGGAGCATAATATTCTGCCCACAATCGAAGCAACCCCAAATCATTATGTACAAGTAAGCGCTAACCACTGTAGAATGTCCGGAATCGCCCAGAGGTGCCCACTCAGCGGATTCTTGCAACAATGCCGCTTACAGGTATCAGCAACCTATATCCACCCACAAACACAACGCCTGAGAGTACCTCAACCCACAGGAAGGCTCCTTACACATCGAGCCTGCAGGAAAGGTATCATTTTGCAGGGCCATATCGTACACCCAGGTTTATTCCAGCCATGAACGCCATAACCCATTCCACGTAGCCCCGTGGAACCTCAACCCCCCTGAAACCGTATCACATATGTCGTAACATTTATTTTTTTCCACAAATAGAAACGGACGGAAAGTATCAACGGAATTGACCCAACTGTGCCAGAATATTCTGCACATGGGAGGCACTATCTCCTGGCTTTCCTGGGCGTGGTACTGGAGCTGCTGGTGCACTGGGTGCTGCTCCGGCATTGTAAACATCATGTACTGGAGCAGGCGCTCCGCCATTGTTGGCATTGGATCCTAACGCACTCAGGATTCCATTTACATCCGTGCCAGGACTGACATTGAGAGCACTAAGGACGGAATGAAGATCAGTTCCTGCCCCGCCAGTTGGCTGGCCGTTAGTTGGATTCTGCCCTGACTGTATGGCCGCAAGAGCCCGCTGCAAGGCAGGGTCAAGATTGCTCAGGTTGACCTGCCCAGCTGCCATCGGAGACTGCTGGTAAGGATACGGCTGAGCCGGCGGCTGTTGCACAACAGGAGGGTAAGCTGCTGGCCCATATTGTACACTTGCATAAGGCGCTTGGTGAGGATTTTGGCCTTGGCTTTTGGCACGACAAACGAGCTCAGCAGCGACTCTCGGTTCTAAGTTCTGATACTGATCAAAACGAGCATTGGATCGTCCTGCCGACACATCGAAGATCTGGAGCGGCATTTTCGACAACGATGAAGAACGTATATCCAGCTCGGCGACGGCCCGAACGCCCTCCACAATCTGCCGTTGAATGACGAGATCTCGGGGAAATCGAGGATTGAGAAACATGACATCGAGCTTAAGATGTCTCTCCTCAAAAGCACGTTGAACCCAGGCGACAAAGTCCCTTGGCACTTCTTCCAGAAGCAATAATTGGACATCTGGAATCTGACTCGCATATCGGCGTGGGATATCGAGGTCAGCCTCCGACAGTGGCAGTCCTCTGCGGTAAGGGCTGGGGCTGCGTTGCCGATAGTAACTATCGCCATGACGGGATGGAGACCGGGATCGACCATTCCGAGACCGTTCATGAGGTGGTCGCCACCGTCCCGTTCTCTCCCGATCATACGAATCCTGTTGGTGATGGGTTCGAGAGGATGAGGCTTGAGATGGTTGTGGCGGCTGATGGAAACCTGTATGCCAGCTATCACGACCATGATCGTTAGAATACCCACCTGATTTCATCCTGTCTACTTTTCCCGGCCTATCGCTTTGTGGCCGACTATTCCCTCCGCTCGTCCGTTTTTGCATGCGCGAGACCTCAAGATCTAATCAAAGAGTTAGTCCTGATCTACTGATACTTATGGGATTTCTGAGCGGGATTGCTTACGGATCCTGCGTCCTTTGATCTCAATATCCTGCAAGACATTAAGAGCAGCTTGACCTTCAGATGCAGTGTGATACTGAACGAAGCCATACGCGCTTTTGAGTGATATCTGTGCCAACCGACCGTATGGCGCGAATATATCAAACACTTCCTTTTTGTTCACTCTTTCATTGGATAAGTTGCCTGTCCACGACAGATTAGCGATGAGAGAACGAATAAAGACAAGCAAAAAAAATAAAAACAAATCAGAAGAGCTTACCAATGAATAGCCTGGAACCCTCCGGGAAAAGGTCCCATTGAGCTTCCGTGACGTATTTACGCTCATCCTCAAGGTACATGTCGTAGGTCTGGAGTGTATTGGCCGGGACATGAGCAGGATGAAAGGAACTAGGAGCCGGATACATATCAGGGCCTGGATGCGGCACACTGGGGAGAGATGAAGCGGCATAGGAAAAATTGGTAAGAGGCGGCCCTGGCTGGTATCGACGTAGGTCATCCGAGCGATGATTTGGGAGAGGCTGCTGTGGAACAGGGGGTCTGGGAGGCAAGGAGGAGATAGGACTGGGGAGTTTGGATGCAGGTTCCGGCTTGGGTTGGACGACATCTGTCGCAGCAGCTCTAGCCGTGATGTTGTCAACGAGGGCTTGGATATCAACGTCGTCACTCTTCTTGGGGACGTGCTCAGGAGCGTTGTTAGAGACATCGCTAGAATGACTGGGGATGTCTTGTGTGGTGGTTTCCTTCGTAGGAACTGAGGATTTAGACTCCGCTTCAGGTTCATGGACATCTTCTGCCCCTGGTGCTGCTTCAACTTCTGTGGACTGGTGCGTAATTGTGGCAGAAGGGGCAGCAGTTTCAGCCTCAGAAGTTTCCATCAATGACCTCCTCAACAACTCCGCCACATCAGACTTGATAGCTGATTCAATCTCCTGAGGCTCACTATCAGATGCATTGGCAGCCGTGGCAGATAAACCAGAGGCCCCTTTCCCCGATGTCGCGCTTTCCGTTGTCACTGAATTTTCATTGTTCTCTTTGGCGTGTGAGATTTCGTTATGCGTACCGTTCGTCTCAGCAGAATGGGAAATTTCTGTTCCGGGTTGATGACCTTGCTCAACTATTTGGTTGACATTGGGTACCTCAACAGATGGGGCTTCGACAGGCGCGGCGCTCGGCGATAGGGACATATCGCAGATGATGTCGGCCTGGTCTTGGAGGGTAGGCACTACGACGGGTGATGACAAAGGGATGGGTTTGGGCGAGACTGGACTCAGGTTGGCAGCCGCCACGATCCCTGGCGGTATGTTTGTCATGAAGGCAAGTGTACAGTCTGCACTTATGGCTGACTATGTGTGTAGGTGGTGGGTTGTGCGGGGTATGTGAAAGATAAAACTGTTGGATGTTAAGCAGGTAGTGCAGTGGATGATGGGATTTTGAAGTTGGTGCGCAGAATCATAACCAGACCGAGCCCCAGCGCGTATTTGGTCGGCCACACAAGATTCTAGGTATAGGAGCAGATGTGGGTGGTAGGTCACTAGGCTCCCAGCGCGATAATGAGAAGGTAGCTTATGCGCAAGTCAGGGACGGCGCTCGACAGCAATGTACGCAGATGGCCACAAAGAAAGGGAAGCAGTTGGCGAGAAGTGACTGCTTGGTGAGGTGAGGTGGGATGGATGCTGTGGATGGTGGTTTCCAAGATTGTCTGTTAGGCTCTGTACCTTATGCTGGTAACTTTGACGGGGCGGGAATGGCGTGATGAGTGACTAGGACAAGCTGATTGCGACCACCGTGAAAGAATGCCGCTGAGTGTCGATAAACAGAGCTTGATTTTCCGGCACAATCGTGGGAGTGTATAGAGCGGTGACACGATGGCTCTTGGTAAGCTTGAGGCGGGTTGTAAGCAAGGAAAAGTGGGAGCGCGGGTGCAAACATCAAAGGATGGGTGGGGGATGAGCACGTTAATCGCTCAAAGATATCGCGTGCCTAAAAATTAGCGTGACGGTAATGAATGATGCTGCTCCACCCCTAACTATCTGCCCTAAGCTAGAAAACATACATCTGGCCAGTATAGTCAGCGCTTCGTCATGTTTTGGATGGGTTTTCAGGATGCAAAAGCTTGATGTCGGTTTCCTGCGCGCAAACTGAGGGATTAAGGCAAACCAATGGTCTTCGGGTTCTGTC
Organism: Iodosphaeria phyllophila; assembly: GCA_025802455.2. Taxonomy (NCBI): domain Eukaryota; kingdom Fungi; phylum Ascomycota; class Sordariomycetes; order Amphisphaeriales; family Iodosphaeriaceae; genus Iodosphaeria; species Iodosphaeria phyllophila. Next base: position 5,811 of record JAOYMO020436104.1, on the reverse strand, counting down.
GCGACCACTGCGGGATGGACAGCGGCATTATCAGCGCACAGGCCACGTACCAATTTACATGAGTTGGCGGAATTCATCGCCAGCTGTCGGCATGTGGGGTGAGGTGCGACAATGCGCCAACCATACTTTCGCGGATGCCCTTCCTAAACTTTGGTTGACCAAGCAAATAACGATCCTCTCACATGCGTTCAGTGCTAGGCTTATTTGTGTTCAGAGCCCCCAACTTTTCTCCATGTAGGAGTGAGCATCTCTCATCTAGTGGGCAATCTGCCAACGACAGTATTAGATTATGTCCACTTCCAACGGCCACGATGGCTCTCAGGACCCCGGGCCAAGAAATATTTCGAGGTGCTGCTCGCTTTCTACAGTCAAGCAATGCTCAATTCTCCACCAGACAGCCTGGAGCCCATTTCCGTTCTCCGAAACATCCAGGATTTGGCGCCGTTTTTGCACACGAACAACAAGATGAGCTCGGGGAGCAATTGAACGAGGCCAGGAAATGGCACACATCGTTTCAGGAGAGTAGCCTTCCCCAAGGGTCTACTGGATATTCACGGTCGAGTGGCCCGGGTGGGCAGCATATTAATAAGTAAGCTTGAACTTAGATATACTAGCAGAGCGTCGTCTCACCCATTTCCTTCCCATGTTCTGCAGACCAGTGGATGGTGGAATGCGTTTCCATTTGGCATGAGGTGACCACTCAGCATTGGATCTGCTAAATATTATGCGCTGAGTGTAGGCCCCTATGCAAAATTAACCCGAGCCTAGAACAGAATCGAAAGCAATGACAGCGTGGTCTGTCAAAGAACTCGCCGAGCAAATTCCTCGAGTGATGCACGCTGCCCTTAAGAAATCTAGGTATTATACAAGCCGGACAGATTCAATCACCATGCAGGCTCAAATCCATCGGAGTAGAGATGCCAACAAGGAGGAAAACCGGCAGAAGCTATTTGGGGAGCTAGAGAGGATATACAAGGAGACTGTTCCGGGGGAAACAAGCGAAAAGAAAAAGAAGAAGCATGAGGCTCTGTAAGTCCACTCCTGAATTGAATATTGCTTGGTGATCAGAAAGTCGGATGGGATTTGACGGCTTACCTCCCTAATAGGGAGAAATCCTTCCATGAGAATCGTCTCAAGGCAAAGAAGGCGCATAGTAGTAAGAAGGCATCGAGGAAGGGGTTTTCTGGGGGTTAATAATTCATGGTGAAGGCTCCTGGAGATTTTCGCTGGTTTCTTTTATCAATTCCCCTTTCTGAATGACATTCCATACGTGTTCAGGGTTAGGTATGGGCGAATCGTTCTGATATCTTTTCTGTGCTAGCCAAGTTTAAATCATTAACTTACCTTAACTCCATCTGGACTCTATCTAACCGGCTGGCGGAATGTGTTTGGGGGGAAATGTTAGTAAAAGTAACAATGCAGAATTGAGAAGGAGCCTTATCAGTCTGGGGATTGCCCTCACAATCTGGGCCTCGGTCTCCATTGTCGACCTGACGCGTCACATGGCAAGGATGGACCATCTATCCCGACTTCAATGCTCGGCTTGCGAGCTGTGCTTCATACACAATACTGTAGGGAATGGCAGAGGGGCAGCCCGTCTGTTATCAGCATGTGGCACCATTGGCGCAGAATTGATGCTTCATTGGGCAGTCACTAATATTCTGACCATTAACGTGCGGCAACCATTCCTGAAATGATTGACTATCTGACGGATTCTGTCCTGCATCAGCAACGCCAGCCATTAGCGTGTTGCGCCAGCACTCCGGATTGCCCCGCGTGCTGCGGCTGACTAAAATTCCTGAACTTTCTTGATCCCCGCGAGGAGAAAAACCCCCGCCCATCTACAGATAATACCTGTACATGTAAGCATAACGGAGCAGGAAGCCCAGTATCAAGCAACCAGAGCGCTCCAGGAACTGAAAAGCAGGACTGCGCTCCTGCCGGTGATTCACAGCCTGAGATAGTGCGACCGCAAGCTCTCTATTGTATTTACGCATTCTAAACACGACTCCTTTCTCAACTTGACTGTGGCAGTGACAAGGCTCAGCGAACGGTTTTAAAAAGTCGTAACGGTCCACGAGCCAACCCGTTCCCGCTCCGTTTCTTACCTTACGGCTACGATAATGGCAGCAATGAACGATACGCAAAACTCGGCAGGCCCCTTATCTCCAGGGCGGGCAAACCCTCAAGTGCAACCCTGTCGCTACAAAGTAGGCAAGACGCTGGGCGCTGGTTCTTACTCGGTCGTCAAGGAGTGTGTCCATATCGACACTGGACGCTATTATGCCGCCAAGGTGATCAACAAGCGCCTCATGGCAGGGCGGGAACACATGGTGCGTAGTCGTTCGTATAGTGCTACGGGTGGTTTACTATCCGTAACGGCGTTGATGTAGAACTACTTGTAGAGCATAGCACTACAGTGAGCGTGCATACCCGTGGGATGCGACAAAGGGCTAACGTTTCGAAACAAATATTACACCATGGCAGGTTCGCAACGAGATCGCAGTGCTCAAAAAGGTATCCGTGGGCCACCAGAACATTCTCACGCTGGTCGACTACTTCGAAACTATGAACAACCTGTATTTAGTGACGGATCTGGCACTCGGTGGCGAACTATTCGATCGTATATGTCGAAAGGGATCTTACTATGAATCCGATGCTGCAGATCTCATTCGGGCTACGCTCTCGGCTGTAGCCTACCTCCATGACCACGGCATCGTGCATCGCGACCTGAAGCCCGAGAACCTGCTGTTCCGAACACCAGAAGACAACTCCGACCTCCTGATCGCCGATTTCGGGCTGAGCCGCATCATGGACGAGGAGCAATTCCACGTACTGACGACAACCTGTGGCACGCCCGGCTACATGGCGCCCGAGATCTTCAAAAAGACGGGCCACGGCAAGCCCGTCGACGTCTGGGCCATGGGCGTCATCACATATTTCCTGCTTTGCGGCTACACCCCCTTCGACCGTGACTCGGACTTCGAGGAGATGCAGGCCATTCTCAACGCCGACTACAGTTTCCAGCCCCACGACTACTGGCGCGGCGTGTCCGAGCATGCCAAGGATTTCATCCGGCTCTGTCTCACAGTTGAACCAAGCAAGCGCATGAGCGCTCACGAGGCGCTCAACCACCCTTTTGTGGCCCCCTTCAACCTCAACCCCGAAGGCGACAAGGGCCAGAACTTGCTGCCCACGGTCAAGAAGAATTTCAATGCGCGTCGCACATTACACGCGGCCATCGACACAGTACGCGCCATCAATAAGCTGCGCGAGGGTCAGCTGCACTCCATGATGGACGGCGCAAAGAGCAGTGAGCCAGCGCGCGGCGCACCCTTGCAGACTAACAATAACAACCTGAATGCCAGCAACAACCACGGAGCCAATGTCTCCAAGGACTCGGGCTATGGCGGAAGCACAGTTGGCAATGCGAGTAGTCAAGGCGACGTCGAGATGGGCGGGACAACGACGGCACCCGCCCAAGAAAACCAACCACCGCTGGATGTGTCGTCTGTCCCTGATTCACTACGACCGGGCATGGTGGCAAATAAGGTGGTTGAGACGAGTAAAGGCCTTTGGAGCGCAGGGCAGAACAGGCAATAGGAGAGAGAGACTGGTGAGGTTGTCTTGAGGTGGAGAACAGAAGCGGCGTGGGCGGTTATATCAGCCGTTAGATGACATATTGGATGAATGAATGGGAGCGGGTTCTCTGGAGGATGGGGATGTGAGGATTTGGTCGAGATTTAATGAAACGAAATGGAGCAAGCGCCGCCGAATGAGGTTGCGGGTGGGTGGAGCAAGACTTTTGAACACGGACGAATATCATGATGAGGGGGGACGAGGATGAGCCATGTTGGGACAACCACTCGAGAGGACCTGCGAGACCGGTACGGCGTGATTTGGTGACAGAGATGGCGTTTACACTTGGAAGGGCAAGTACTGGCTTAATATCTAAAAACTCTCTAGGTCGGGGATACGATAGGAGAGGTATGAAAGAACATATGACCAGAGATGGTCTCGATATCTTTCCTACTATAATGCTTTCTCGGCAAGAATTGAATTGCTCATGTGTCTAGGTTTTCTACATTATGTCCAGTAACAACGCTATGATGAAGAACAATGATGATGATGATGATGACCCAAAATACTGGTGAAGTACCTTCTACGGCGGAGCTGCCAAAATGCGCCTCGTCCTCCCTTTCCTGAATGTCGCTTATGAAACTCAAAAAGCCATGCCCAATTTCCAATTTATCCCATCGCATGAAAATTCTAAATCGATTTAAACTGCCTGCCACCTTGTATCAAGCACCGGTGCTACTACCCGGGCTGCTAGCGTCAGCACCGGCCATCTTCCTCGGAGGGACCCAGCCGATCTGCTCCACCGCCCACTGAATCCACAACCGATGCTCGCCGTCCAGCAACGCGTAGATCTGGGACATGAGGTACTCGGGACGACCACGCATCCACCAGAAGGACTCGCTTTTCTTCATGCCCGTGCAGAAGTAGGCCAGGATGACGAGGGCCTCCTGCGTCGGCACGCGCAACAGCGGCGTCAGATCGTAGTCCATGGTGATCATGAAGTAGAAGACGGCTGGCACCGACTCCACGGGCAGTGCGAACTCCATGATGCAGGGACGCAGCTCCTCGATGGCTCGGTGATAGACGCGCAGGTCCTTGGGATCGATGGGGGGAGAGAAGTGGTCGAGGCGCTGCTTGATGACGTACAGGATGTCGTTCTCGTTGAGGGGCTCAGCGAGCAGGGCGTCGCGCCTCCGCACTACCTGCTCGCCTCGTGCGATGGTGGGCGCGAGCAGACTCTCGGTGCGCATCTCGTGTGTTAGGAAAGGGGCAACGGTCATGACTCCGCTGAACAGAAATAACCAGTCTGGCAGAACACCTGGTTTCTGGTGGAAGTCCGCGTTGGACATTTCGTCCATCCCGATGGCTATTGGGAAGCATCAATATCATCTCTTCATCCGACGCCACTTGGGAGATAGCTTCGAGATTACAGGGCACCTCGGAATCGCCGGTGACGATGTTGACGACGCCCTCGGGGAAGCCCGCCTCGCAGATCAGCTGGCCCAGGTTGTTGTATAACACATAATCAAACGTGATGCCTTTATAATCAATGCTCACTTCTTTTTGGGCCGGGTTAGGGTAGATCAGCAGCTGGATATTCCCTGCTGCTATGGAATTGATGCCGGTCGTCGCCGTAATCGCAATGCATACCAGCGATTGGCTGGCACAGCCATTAGCGTCGCCGATAAGTACGGTATAACAGCCTGGCAAAAGGTTAGTGCTCAATGCCTGGTTGCCGCCAAAGGGCATCCACTCATAAGTATAAGGTGCTGTTCCTCCTGTAGCACTTGCAGTAACAGTAGCACCTGTAGAACAATTAGCTGTTGAAGCCGAAGCATCTATTGCAAATACTGGTGGCGAAGTAACTATTGGGGCAATACTAACAACACAAGCCGAAGCTGTACTATTATTACGAACCTTAATATTATAAGCTTTAGCTAATAAAGGTGTAACTGTAACTGTTGCAGTCATAGACGGTATCCATGTAATACCATCTAATGAATATTCAAAACCTTTTGTAGTATCAAAATTAGAAGCGGTAAATGTGATTGATCCATCATTACCGCCATTACAAGACACGCCCTGAACATTATCAACTACAGCTGTAAATGCTTTACCATTAATGATCTAAACTACTGCTGACTCTGTCTTATTTAGTAATAAAAAATATTTTTTTATGTGTCGTCATCTAAATTTAATTATTAGGTACCTCAGATTAATCAAGAAATATTA
>JAOYMO020436014.1:0-20970 GCA_025802455.2 Iodosphaeria phyllophila | reverse complement strand
CGGTATCACGGAGCGTGTTATCACTCACCGTGTGGCCCGTCGTCACTATCTCATGGCCACTCTTCAGCCCTTCAAAGGTCGCAGTGTTCATTCAAAGTGAACAAAACCCAAGTATGCTAGGATTTGATCATTTTGGAACAATTCTGTATACATAGCTTGCTGCGATCGTTGTGGTTGCTTAACAAAATTCCAGCACTGGAATCGGGCAATTTGGGTGCGAAAAACTACTTTGCTCGGAACTTTTGTCCACTCACTCACTGTGGGCATAACGGGCGGTTAGATTGGATCATTTTCTCTTTCTTCCTTTTGCATCTAACAGTCATTGATATTAGCCCTAAAGTCGCTCCCATACACTGAATGACCACACGGGCATCCGCTTCATGGCTGCAGTATCGCATTGCATCGGGGATGAGGAGATCTGGGCAAGTGCGTCAGGGTCGGGATAGGAGAGTCGTGGGGGAAGCCGTTACAGAGATCATTTAGCCGTGCCAAGCGGTTATCCGTGGAGCTGGAGGTGGGGCTTTTGAAAACGAAGCTTTCGAAAACTGAGCTACACGGGTTCTTCAGTTCACCAGACTGCTCGGCGAGGGTAGCAACGATAATAAAGCCCAAAGTGAGTGTTTCCTTTATAGCCCCTATATTAGGGACGTGGATGCCACTCAATCCCCTGGTTTTTGTTCCTGGTCATCGACACGGGTTGATAGCTGGTGATGTAATAAACAAACACGATGTGTGTCATGGCACGCCCACGTGTCCCATCATATGACCATTAGACCAGCCAAGCATCAAGTGCTCGGGATACGCCGTATGTGACCGAAATCGGCCACGATCAAGAACAACACGCCAACCGGTGTGAGCGGAGCCGCATTCGCTTAGGTGGAAAACATAGCAGTTAACCGCGGTCACGGACCGGAAGTAAACGACCAACCACCCGCTTTCTACCGTGAACGAAATAGGACGCTTCGCAAAACTGACTACAAAACATCCGTTTGACTGCGGGCCGACCGCACTCCACCGAAAGTCGCACCAAGAGTCCGCGGAGCGCGGCTGGTCTGCAGTCATGGGGATACAGAAAAGGGGCTTAAGTCCACTTCTTCCCAAAAGAGCTTAGTGCTACGATCCTCGGTATGTGCCCCTGGGGATGTAAGTTGAGATTTCCCCAGATTCATGACACCGTACCCTTGAGCAAGTCAATGGATAATACCCATGCTGAACTGTATCATTGTGGGTAAGGCCTTATGTGATGGATTGGTGGATAAAGGACTCCTCGGGAATCTAATAATGCTCTAGGCTTTCCAAAGATTCATATCTCGGGGCAGTCGGGCACTTTCCTTCGCTTTGCTTTACAAGTATCGTGGCTACCTAGTCTGCTGCACGTAAGTTTCGACAACTGAGAATGTACACCTAGCTTAGCTCAGTCCACTCATCGTCACAATCAACTATCCGCTGCAACCATCCGTGATATGGTCTGTCTCTGACACAACTACTGTTTTTATCATTGCACTCCCATCGCCAACGCATCTATAAAAGTAAACCGATTTCCAACCATCCCAACACAGATCTGTCTTGCAATCGTATCCTCGGACACTCGTCTCTCGAACCAAAAGCGTTTAAATAGTCGAAGAATGGCTGCTGCGACCACGGAAGCGAGCCAGTCTGGCCTGACTGATCATGCCACTCTAGCCAAGGTCGATCAGCTCAGAGCTTTGAATGTCGGCGGGATCGTTCCGCTCCCTCAGGCTAGTCTCCGTAGAAGAAAAATTACTTTACCTCTGCCTTGTCTAACCCCATCACAGCTAGTCGTCGTCGGAGATCAGTCGTCGGGGAAAAGCTCGGTTCTCGAGAGCTTGACTGGTTTCTGCTTCCCTCGCAGCCCTGGGCTTTGCACGCGTTACGCGACTCAAATAACATGCTTTCGCGGGCCAGAGAAAATCGTGGTCGTGTCTATCATTCCACGGCCAGACGCTGATGAAGCCCTCAAGAACAAGCTTTTAGAGTTCCGACCCCGCCTTACCGAGTTCGACAATGAACGCCTCGCTAAAGTCTTCGAAAAGGTTCTTTTAGTACTGTCAAGCGCGAGGTATTGGTTCTGACCTGATAATCTAGGCCAACCTTGCAATGGGAATACGTATGGGCACTTCCAAGGAAGACAGCAGTGTTGCTGCCTTCAGCCAGGATATTCTCAAGATCGAGATCCACGGACCGGAAGTTTGTCTCCCCAGCCAAAATTTTGGGACGCTGCTGACTATTTCGAAAAGCAAGACCATATCACAGTCATCGACGTCCCCGGCATATTTCGCGTGCCCACGCCTGGCAAGTCATAAATATATACCCTTTGGAATTGAAGCCACTATGCCTGACTGTTCTTCTGATTTTCCTCCAGGGCTCACAACTGAAAGCGATATTACTCTTGTGGAGAACATGGTCAAGTCGTACATGAGTAATAAGAGAACTATGTTAGCTTAACGCCCCACCCGTCAAATTTCATAGATATCTAATAGGGCCTCAGAATTCTCACCGTCATACCATGCAACGTCGACATTGCAACCCAAGAGATTCTCAAACTTGCAGAGGCCGCTGATCCTGCCGGCGCCCGCACAATGGGTGTCTTAACCAAGCCGGATCTCGCTACGGAAAGCGCCACCCAGAACAGCATCATGGACCTTCTCGCTGGGAATGGTAGCATTCTGAAACTCGGTTACTATGTCGTGAAGAACCGCAGCTCGGACGATACAAGTTCGACGGCGAGTGACCGTGCTGCTGCGGAGAGCGCTTTCTTCATGGCTCCTCCTTGGGCCCATGCCGCTGATCGCTGTGGAATTACCGCATTGAAAGGTCGACTTCGAGACTTGCTGATGCAAATCACCAAGCGGGAGTTACCTCATGTCAAAGCCGAAGTTGAAAATCGCCTATTCCAATGCCAAGCCCAAATCGAAGCAATGGGACCGGCCAGGTCGGATGAGATCTCTCAACGGCTGTATTTGGGAAGTCTAGCCTCACGGTTCCAAATGATTGCGCAAGCCGCCTTGAACGGATACTACGCTGGAGATCAGATCCTGCAGACTGATCCAGCCTTCAGGTTAATAACGCGGATTGTGAAGCTGAACGAGACATTCTCTAACGTGCTCTGGAAAAAGGGACATAAACAGCACTTTGAATCGATATGGGATGCTGAGGGCGAGAGCACTTTCGGGTCCACGGATAAGTTGCCCTTCAAGATCCCGCTCAAGAAGTATCCAGAACTTCGCGGCATAATCCATGGGGAGGATTATCATTGCGTCGAGCCCTTAAAAGGTCCGATCATGGATCACATCAAGGCTTTGTTCGAAATGACGCGCGGGCCTGAAATCGGAACGGTAAGTGTTTCTCTGACCCACAACTCATGAGCCGTCTAACGTAGTATTCATAGTTTGGGGGAACCGTTCTCGCCACGGCCTTCGAGGAACAATCGGAGAAATGGGAGGAACTGACCCTTTCCCACACGAGCAAGTCCATTGCTCTTGTTCACGATTTCATTTTTCAGCTTGTCGTCAAGCTGTGCCCAGAGGAGCAGGTGAGAACCAGGCTGTGGGATACTTTGCTCGTTGACAAGCTACGCGATTCATACCGTCAGGCCATGAACCATGCTCGTTTCGTTCTAGCCATAGAGCGTAAAGGGAGGCCCATCACGTTCAACCATTACTTTAACGCGAACCTACAGAAGGTTCGCGGTGATCGCATGGCCGATTCTCTGAAGCCCATGGCGCAGACGTTACTCGGATTAGAATGCGTTCTCTACGATAAGATCAAACAGCATGCGGTGGATAAGGATAATTCCACACAGTTGTGTGAGGATATCGTCGATATTCTGAAGAGCTACTACAAGGTGGCACGCAAGCGCTTCGTTGACGTGGTCAGCCAACAGGTTATATTCCATTACCTTCTCGAAGCACCGAACAGTCCTATCCAAGTGCTGTGTCCCAACTTGATCATGGCTCTGGACAAAGAGCAGTTTAGCCAGATCGCGGGCGAAGACGAACACTCCAAACACGAGCGCCAGGCACTTTCGAGTAAGAAGGATCGCCTTGAGGCAGCTCTCAAGGTCCTTCGATCGTGAATAATCCGGAGGCGACGTCGGGTTCGTTCTCTGGGCACCGGCGTCTACTCGCGTATTTGCCGGATCCGCAAGCGATCATCGTATGTAGCTCGATTTTGGTACGGAGGTGCAGCCAGGGCGAACTCTAAACGAGCGGGGGGATGGAGGAACGAGTGAATTTCGAAGGTTCGCCATTATTCCGATATGGTATACTTTTTCCAAGGGTCAAGGGGGGGACACGGACATCCCAACACCGTAGGAACTAACCTTAGTAAATACGCACTGAGTATAGAATTTTGAAAGTTTCTCACTCTACTTGGATTTCTATGGAAGCTGTACACATTGATGCAAAAGTTAGATCGACAGGCCACTTTCCTCCTGATACAACATACTGTCATGGAGGGCGGTAGACCATGCGAAAGGAGCGGTTTCCGCAAGGCAAGTATCCATAAATTCCCTTTATCCTCTACCTCTGAGCCCACCGCACTGCATTCAACCTCCATCATTCGCACTTCTCAACTGCCATCTCGTTCTGCGAGTTTGATCTCATACTTATATTGTGCCTTCTTTTCTCATACATCCGGCGTCCCAATCCTCGGCCAAAAAAAGCAATGCAATCAGCCCTATCGTGGAGCATCGAGAGCTTGGCGGCCCGCCTAGAAATCCGTCCTCGCCAACTGGGTCAATTGAGCTCTGCAGTGTATCATATCGTACTTCAAAATCAAAATAGTCACATGCGTCTATAACTAGGGGATACGCTAAGGAAGAGTTCAGAGTTCAAAGGCTGCACTCTATATTTGTAATCTATGTCAATCAACCCTTCTATCGAACGCCGATTCTGTCGTCCTGCAGAGTCAAGTAAAAGTCTCTACCTTGATCTTTTTCTACTACCCTTGTTTTTTCTTTTACAGATCTCTCAATCTTCTTTTCCAGACGGTTGGGAGGCTCACTGCGAGCTTGACTCCGCTTTTGATATTTTCGTAACTGGTACTCCGATTGCCTCCATCTTTTTCATCATGGTTCTCATATTCCGTAGCGAGCGCTCAACTTTCGGGTTCATCGCGAAGTACTCTCGAGCCAAGGCCAAGTAGTCGCCCTTTTCTGATTGTAAGTAAACATTGCTAGATACCGATATGTGTTATCTATGAGAGAAGTAAGGATTCGCACCCTGTTAAGAGGCACCTTGTCGGTGACCTGTTTGCCGACTGGATTAGCCATGCCATCAGCCATCACCACATCATGCCTGTCTTTGGCATAGCGAAAGTTTTTTCAGACGTTATTTGATGTCCTCCGCTTCCCTGTGCAGGAACCTCACTGGGATGGTTCCCGCGCTTCACGAGATCGGCACCGGTGAACTGTCGATAGTGTTGATCGAACGGAACAGCTCGGCCAAAGGCAACGCCGGACAGCAGGAGAAGCCCAGCAATGGGACGGATAATAGAATCCTGCATCATTTTGGTGATCTGGGTTGTTCAGATGACGGAGATCGATCAGATATCGATGTTTTGAATGATCGAGCTTTGTCCGCGATGCAGTCCCCGTCTAGGTCAGATTGGCAAAGAGAGAGCATATAAAGTCGCTCCAGGTCGGAACGAGAACACTCACCCATCTCATATTACCATTATGTTAAATGTTGATGCGGTGAACTGGGACACATGGGTTCTCTACCTTTACGCTGCGTGAATTATGTGCATTGTGGAGCTTCGAGCGCATGTTTCCTAAATCAATCTCACGACATCACATCGACAACCGAGCCAGAAAATACCATGCAAAACAGCCACAGTCTCAATTTGTCGTTTTCTTCGGATTCCCCATCTCGATGTCGCATGCAGACCAGTGATACTAGCTGCTAGAAACGGCTAGTAACATTTTATTCGTTCGCTTCTTCGCTTCTTCAATAGGATCCTGTTCGGACGGGAGCTACGGGACCAGTTGCGAGGAACAGTTTCATGCTGGGAAAAGCCGAGCCATAATCCTCACTGTAGATTTCATCGACGGTCTCCAAGAGCTCTCCCTCGATCCAGGTCTTCTAGAAGAATCGCCGTCAACAGTACCGTACGTGTGTGTTGTCTACCTCCGTGAGCCCAAGATTATACCACGTAGCATAGTAGAGAGTCAAGACCCTCTAGAACGAGCATAGCTGTTGGTCCGGATTCTCCATGTTCTGGATGGAACGCTGGTTCGGCAAAGTTCCAATTTCCGGGATCATGCATGGATCAGCTGGCCATCTCTTATTATCAGTAGGTAGTGGACGGTATGTTACAACAGAGAGTGGATATTTTCATCCAGCAAAGTCACTGGCTACTCGCCAATAGCGCGGGCCTCAAGTTCCTTCATCGGGGACACCGAACGACCGAAGTTTCGCTACCGAGACAAAGTTTTGCCTGGTTGAAGCAACTGTGCTCCAGTCTCAGATGCTACCCAAGTCGTTCGAGGGAGTGGGGGGCTCGATGAAAAAGCTCTTCACCCAGAGCCAATACGACACCTTGTTTTGTCGAGACCCTTGGATCATGGTCATGTCCATACGAACGTGTCACTAACAGCACATACCGAAAGCGGCGAATAGCATGGCACAATAATGACCGGTATCTCCCCGACATCCAGGCACACTGAGGATCAATCGAATCCCTTGCCGTATCGTTACCGGCGAAACGCTGACACGGGAAGGATCGCTGGCAGTACTGTACCACAAGTACAGAACATTTCTGTACGCAACGACAGCGCAGCGGTCCACTCTTCCCACCTCCGCCTTCCCACCACGCAACACGTGCATTGTTCGTCTTGGCAAACTCATCCATCCATCCAGTGTCGAACCTAGGCACTGTTTTTCCTGAGCCAGTAAGCGCCCAATCGCCTGCGATGGCTGTCGGAGCCTCGAAGTACATGGTCTTCGCGAGGCGGCTCGCGGGTAAAAATGGCACGCCTTTCCCTGGTTGGACGAGCTTTCCTTGTTCCGGTTCCCTCATTTTCATGGCTGGTGAAAGGTTACCGCGGCCAGCCAAAATCCATGCAACAACTACGGTTTGCCATTCAAACACATGTAGACCAGATCACCCATTGGCCTCTGTCCATCAGATTAAAGTGGGATTTATCAACAGGGGCAAGAGATGCAACAGCAAAATTGGGAGATGATCGTTGGTCACCATCCCGATATAGGTAAGGCTAGAATCGTCTGCCTTCCACACATGCTGGTACGGTCTTGAGACTTGACGATTCTGGGTGCTTGTGCCAGGAATGAACTGGAAGTTCGAATCATACCCGGCAGCGAACAAAATTATGCCGGACTTGATCCAAGATAGGGCCACTGGAAAAGACCGGCCGCCTTGGCCCAGGCTTAATCCTTGACAGCTTCGGTCTCACGTCAATATCTGGGCGAACCAAAGGAGCCTAGCCAAACCAATGTAGAAGTGCACGAAGCGAACGCCGTGAAGGGCGGCAATGGCAAAAACAGAACCTCCAACTACCAACACTGCCTTGTTCCGATAATCCTCGATCCCCCGATAATGCTTGCTATGGTGTATCCAGTCCGGGTACTTTTTGTCATACTCTGGCAGGCCTTCAATGTTACAAATGAAAGGCAGGTAGTGATATCCTCGGGCCACAATGAGGACACCAAAGCTCTCTCGTCGCCTACGACTTGTTCTCCGTGTGTCTGTTTCCCGTGGCTGCCATTGTCTGCGTTCAGTCTCGTGATTGTTTGCCCGGGCGTCGAGCCTCAGAACACCTGTTTCTCTTCCTTCTCCGCTCTTGATCTGTTTGAATTTGCGCATATCGCTACTAAAAATACACTTCACCCATTGTTGTATCATGGGTTGGTGGTGGGAGGGAGCTTCCGGTGCGTACCAATCTTATACAAGAGACGTTATGCTATGAGTAATGTGCTCTTAGCCGAATGCCGTGACGTCGGTGTTGATGTTCGTGTGACGATGATCACCATTTGTTGTATTTCAGCAGCGCAGTGAGTGCGGGTTGATCACCTCGCTGCTATTCATCTTCCGTGGACGCAAAACCAGGTTAAACATAGTCAGGTGGACGTTGTTCCTTGCCTCCGATCGTCTCGACCAGAAATCCGAATCTCATCAGAGACGTCTTCTTTCGTCGATATATCCGTGGCACCCGCTGGGCCTACGACGATGACGCCGATCTTTCAAACCTTGAGCGCCATGTTAAAGAGTCACGTAGAAGCAATTGCTAAAGTGTCGAAGGGAGGAAAGGGATCTGGCTCCGGTGTGTCCTGCGCGCTAAATCGCGCGAGCATAACATAAACAAATAGCCTCTCTATTTCCCTGCCTTGAATTGTGTGTGGCGGGTTGGCTATGGTTTCCACTATGGAGTATTCTCACTCCCATCGTTGTACCGAAAGTATACGAACCTGGGCGTTCCTAGTCCGTTTAATTACGATGACTATAGTATTATTTGAAATCATTGTAGGGTTGGACTTCTCTATGCAGTAACAATACGTCAGCTTTCTCACAAGTATCACCCCATATCAGTTTTATGCTTCTGTGGCTTGAACCGGCAAATCTCATCTCCAGCGATGCCAAGATAGCCACCACAGCAACAATCACTCCAATAGAAACCAGTCTTGGCCTATATCCAAGCGCCCAAATCATCATCGAACTTAAACTGGGTAGATTTAACCACGTTGGACCTCGATTTTTCGAGCAACAAAGCGGCAAGGAGCAGCTAGCAGAGCACTTATGCCGCGCCATTAAAGAGATGGATAAGTGGATGTGTAATCGCCAGCAGACATCAAAAGTACCCCCGGAATTCTTGCTAGGAAAATCCAACTTCTTTCCTCCTGTTTTCCACATGTTTCTTGTTTGTCGAGAACTACTTCTTGATCGAAGAACAAGTCAAATCCGTCTTATATCTGTATGTGGAATGGGTATTGGAAGCCGGCTGCGGCAGATAGCTATAGACACTACCAGACCTGTAGCGGCTCACGAAGATCTTTCATCTTCGTAGAATAGAATAGCATCATCGAATTGGATACCCGTTACCGGCAATCCAAAGTGATCACTTTGAAGCCCAAACAACACTGTGAGGGCTGTTGCCTAGAGCGGGTCCACCTTGGGGACCCACCATAAAACCATATAAGATAGTTAGATAGTTGCAGACCTTGGTCCTCTTCTCTGCGTGCTACAACAATATCAAGACGTTAGCCAAAGGTTGGGGCTTCACAAACACTTTCAGATTAGGAAATGGTTCCCTTCCACGCTTCTCTCGAAGGGGACTGCAACGTTTGGGAGCCCGCTGGAAACCTGATTCCAGGGGTCAAAGATAACTTTGGAATACACAATATCCCCAAGTTTGTCCCCGAGCACGCCGACCAGCCCCAACCTACTGCTGTTTGCGAGCACTGAGACGCGATTAAGTGGTTCTCTCAGCATTCATGAGAATATCGTGCGAGAGCTTTCAATCATATCCGATATAGCGCTCTGTCTTGAAGACGGAAACTGGTTTGTCAACAAGCACAGATACGACCGGAGCAGTAGCAATCATCTCCGGACATGAAGTACTATGCCTAGAGTGAGGACGGAGATAGGTAGGTCGGCTGTATCTGGTTAAGGGAGAATAAATCGCCTATTTACCCATCATTGAAGCTTACCCACCTGACTGGTATGTCGAATTACCAGCCAACCAAGGCTGGCGAATGGATGAAGGCAGCGTGTAATCAACAGCCTAGGCACAGCAAGCAACGAGTCCAGAATTAATCCTGCAGGGGACCTAAGGGATAACTGAGGGTGTCGAAGTCAAGTGCTCTGAACAGATGAATAAACCCGTGAGCCTTGGCCTAACAATGGCCTACCGTATTTAGCACCTAGGATGTTAACACACTCTTTGACCCGAACCGGATGATTATGCAGATGTTCACGGCGCCCACTTCCGACGGGCATGTAGAAACTAAAGCGATCCCCCAGTGAGAATCCACCCCTACACAGGGGGTCATCCCGGTACATGCGAGTCTTTCTCATGATGACTGATCGTCGTCTCTGTCAATGTGATGAGATAGACCGGTCTGCCTTTCTCCCCTCGCAGCTAGAGAAGTAACTTCTCACATCAATTGTTTACATTCGTTAAGCACCCTTTTTTTCTCAGCTCTACTGTCGAGTCAATTGCCCCATTGAGCTCGCTCCTTCCGCCATCAGCGTGTATCGGTAGTCCTCAACCACTCAATTCGGCTCTACTTTTGATCCATCTTCACTTCGCGTTTAGCCGCTACCCACCACGGAGCAATTGCATTCGTTGGCCTCCCATAACGCAGGGGACGCAAAAGCCATTTTTCCTGTTCGTCCAAGACTCCATTCCATCGGTCCCCCAAAATTCATGGCCAATCCTGCCCGGAGATCAAAGGGTTCGAGGACCTGGTCGGCCCACGAAATTCCACCAACGTGTTTAACCCCCCGAATCTGATACAGTCGGTTTCCACATCCGGCGGTCTTTCAGCAACGCAACGCCCCCCTCAACAGCAGGCGTATCGACTCCCCACCATAGAACGACGGCGAAGGATCCGTAAATTACCCCTTGCAACACATCGACATTTCTGTCATACAGGCCAGTCACCAGCGCCCCGGGCGCCGCTGGCTGCTATCGACGAGGAGCAAAATCTGGGCAATCCACCTATCCATCATGGGCGCCGGTGCGAAAAGATCTCTAACCCGTTTGGACTGACGAAGCCGGTATTGCAAATGCCGGCTCTATCAGACACGTCACCGACGCTTCCGGGTGGGACGGAAGCCGGCTTTTGGACAAGACGGCTTAGGAGAAGTCTCCTGCGGAACAAGAGACGCCGCTGTGCCGGGAAGCCATTTCGAAGAGAATGTATGGGCCCCCGGTTTATCCGTACCAGGGCGAGCCATTCTGAGGCCAGGAACGGTTGAAATTGCTCGACAGTGTCCTTGAGACCGACAGTCAGGCTCCGTTAGTTCCTGAAGCGGTTGGTTGATGGACTTGGTCGATTTTTGCGTTGAGAGTCACCATGATATCAGTACCCTATGGATGGGTATTAACTGAAACTGAAGTGCGCGAACATGATCTCCTTTCAATTGCTCTGAACTGCTGTGCACCAACCCGAACTGATAGAAGGTGAATACAATTCAGGCAAAGCATGTTCGCCTTCTTCCAGGTTCGTGTGTATCGACTTTTCTGCTTTCATGGCCTTCGGAAACGATATCTACGGGGCGACACAAAGAAAGCTAGGAAGCCGATGAGATCATTGGTGAAGATGTTGGTGTGGTCGCTCCTCGGCTTTAAGAGGAGAGATGAAAGAAGGGTGCCGGTATCGATAGGCAACTTCTGCTGGGGCTTCTCACACCGTATTATTTATTCCAATCAATATCGAGTTTCAACTAACTTATCACAGCAGGTTTCCCACGGTGATGACTAACGATTTACCAGAGTCACCAGCCGTTAGGGAGCCTATGAGAGCTAAACTAGCCAGATCTTAGCTTCTATCGGCCTTCAGTCGTGGGGAATCTGGCAAGTGGGTTGGCCTTGATCATTGAATGAACCGGTACCGTCCCCCAGGCTTGGGGTACGGTCTCACTGCTCGGCTCATCCAAGAATCTCCACGAGAACGACATCGTTATCTCTGCAAGCGACTTACTTGGTGCTGAGTGAACTCGAGGATAGAAAAGTCTCTCTTAACGATAAGCAAGTCACTCTGACGGTGACGTCTGTGGGCTACCAGACCGTAGTTGGACCATCTGCTTTTCTAGCGACAGGTCCGTGCCTTGACTACTCACATTACGGGGCTCTTCGAAAAACAGTCATCCACATTTTCTTTTGCCCCGCGATTTATGAGGAAGTCGCAGTGGACCACCAACACAGCAGCAGCATCCACAGCTCCTTTGCGCTGAGAGGAAACAGTTGAGGGTATCCCCACAACAGTTGATCACCGCTTGTTACGTTGAAATCAGATCTCGAGGAGACTGGAATATTTATCAGCTTTCCCGGCCTCGACCAGCACTTTTACAGCAGCCCCACCATCAGTCAGGAGTCGTCAGACCGCAATCATGTCTGCGAACGGAGACAGACCGGGCGATAAGTTCGGTAACGACATCGAGTCGGAATCAGGCTCAGACAACGAGTCAATCAAAGATGTCGAGGAAGAGGAACAACCGGCGCTCAAGTCGGCGATGAAGAAGGCAGCTATGGTGGCGCCACCGCCTGTGGAAAGACCCGAACTACCGCCGCAAACAGATGCGAAAGAACTAGACGTAAGCACGTTGACGCCTTTGACACCTGAAATTATCGCGAGACAGGCGACAATCAACATCGGCACGATCGGACATGTGGCCCATGGTAAATCCACTGTGGTCAAGGCCATCTCCGGTGTTCAGACTGTTCGCTTCAAGAATGAACTGATCCGCAATATTACCATCAAACTCGGTTACGCCAATGCCAAGATCTACAAGTGCAGCAATCCTCAGTGCCCCCGTCCGACATGCTACCGGAGTTTTAAGAGTGAGAAGGAGGTCGACCCCCCTTGTGAACGTGAAGGCTGTGAAGGCAAATACGAACTCCTGCGCCATGTGTCCTTCGTCGATTGCCCCGGTCACGATATTCTCATGAGTACTATGCTGTCAGGTGCTGCCGTCATGGACGCTGCACTGCTTTTGATCGCCGGAAATGAAGATGTGCCGCAGCCCCAGACATCCGAACATTTAGCTGCTATTGAGATCATGAAACTCGACAAGATTATCATTCTCCAAAACAAGGTAGATTTGATGCGACAAGACTCCGCCCTGCAACATCACCAGTCCATTCTCAAGTTCGTGAGAGGAACGCCTGCGGCCAAGGCGCCCATCGTCCCCATCTCAGCTCAGCTCAAGTACAATGTTGACGAAGTCCTTGATAACATTGTCAATACGATTCCTATCCCGGTCCGCGACTTCACACAAGAACCTCTCATGATGATCATCCGTTCTTTCGACGTCAACAAGCCCGGCGCTGAAATCAATGAGTTGAAGGGTGGTGTTGCTGGTGGCAGTCTGCTGCACGGTGTCCTGAAGTTGGGTGATGAAGTCGAGATCCGGCCCGGAATCGTCACACGCGACAATGAAGGAAACATGCAGTGCAAGCCCATCTTGAGCCGCATTGTGTCTCTCAACTCCGAGGCCAACGATCTAAAATACGCTGTTCCGGGGGGTCTGATTGGTGTAGGCACGCAGATCGACCCCACCCTGTGCCGAGCCGATCGTCTTGTCGGGTTCGTCTTGGGTCTCAAGGGCCGTCTTCCCCCGATCTACTCTGAGATCGAAGTCAACTTCTACCTCCTAAAGCGACTTCTCGGTGTGAAAACTGCCGATGGGAAGCAGTCCAAGGTGGCCAAGTTGTCGAAGAACGAGGTGTTGATGGTGAACATTGGATCCAGCACGGTCGGCGCTAAGATCGCCGCTATCAAGCAGGATGCCGCTAAACTGTCATTGGTGAACCCGGCCTGCACGAACATGGGCGAGAAAATCGCCATTAGTCGCCGTATCGAGAAACATTGGCGATTGATCGGCTGGGGGACTATCACTGCGTAAGTTTCTCTCTCTCTCTCTTCCGCTCCCTACTATCTTATGCTTGATTGTGCGGTTTACTGACTGAGTTGGGAAAAAGTGGTGTCACTGTGGAACCGACCATGGCATGAAACTCCTAAGTGAAAAGTGAAAAGAGAACGAATAGTAAACTTGGCTTGACATGCGCATGGCAGCATCGGAGGGAATTATTCGGACAAATATGTCACGAGTTGTAATTCAATTCAGAGTTGTGGCGGAGGAGACAATGAGATATCCCGAGACGAGATATTGGTCTACGTACTATCAACTTCGCTGGCTTGATTCGAATGGGCTACATCGCATACTAGCTTACGCCGTTGTTCCAGTGTCGACGAGACCTATTAATTTTCGTTTTCAGCTCTTGATGTCCTTGCTAGTTTGCTATCGTGATGCCTAGTTTGAAAATTTGTGTTCGAATAGTGACGTGAGGGGTAAGTGAGCGTCAGACGGGGTGCTATTGGTTGGTCTTTCAGTAACTTCGAACTCGGCACTTTTCTGTTCTGGACAACCCATACTTCCGTCGTACATTGATGTATTATGAGACCTACTACCTATTGAGGGCTCCTGATGTGTAGCATATGTGATTTCTAGAGAAGACACGAATTTCACGTGCCGAACTGGCGAAGGTCAGTAGCAATAGCAAGCCCGTATAACTTAGAAGATGGCATCATACGGCATACCGACTCATGCTCCCAAGTGTAGAATGAAAATCAATTCTACAGCCACGACAATATAGCAGGCATATTGAAATATTCCCTTGTTGTCAGCTTGTGCCGCCTAGCCACGCAAACGAGGTCAAACCCCAGCATTAAAGATAAGGTGGTATCTGACTACAGTACATGTTGCGGGGGTTACTCTGGGTATCACTGCAGCCAGTTCTATGTCACCATTCTATATAGTAGAGGGCTGGAGATGACGGTTTCTATTTAATCTATTTTAAGCCATGATACTGAACACACTTTTTTTTTTGTGCATCGTGTCACGATTCTCTGCATGTGGTTTGCAACCCGAACGTTAGCCCGCCCGGGAGCGGCGTGACGAACGGATCAACGGACGGGAGCGCGTTACCGGATGTCAGCGCCTGGAGGGTGTGATGGTGTGCTTATGTAAGGTTCCCGTTGCGGATGCTGTCGGCACGAACCGCCCGACGCTGCCAGGTGGACCGCTGGAGCTACCGTGTAGGCAGAATATGTTTTGACAGATTCAGCAGCAACTGACAAGTTTTAAATGCAACGTTGATCTCATCAGTGGCTGAAACAAAGTTGATGGTTTGGGGAGCGTGGACATCGTTTTATGATCGTGAGATTTTTCAAGCTACCGTGAAGTTCCCGTAAAATAGAGAGGTAGGATCGCAAACGATGTCCCCATACCTCAGTCAGGCCACCTAGAAGCGGACTAGCGTTCAGAAACAGCCCAGCATTGCCGCCGGCGACATCTGCGAGGTGCTGATGCGTCACGCGTTTGCGGCCGCTCATTGGCAGACGGCTTTTGCCCGATGCATCCAGGTTAAGGCTGACTGGCCTATCACAGCGGGGGCATAGCATCAGGGGACATTTCGCAAGCGCCCGTCCTCCATGGGCCGTCGCTCGCTGACAGGTGCTTTCTGGGCATCCGAGCGCCCAACCACGGCTCTTGGTACCCATGTGGCCTGCAAGTGGTTGCAGATGGGCTTCCGCCTTGTCCGCCCACGACTCCCAGTACTTGCCGATCTCGCTGGGGTTCCACCAATAGCTCCGGGTTGTGAATTGAGGAGCACATGGTGAGAGGAATTGGCAAGGCATTCAATTCCCCATGGATAAGCAAGTCCGGGGTCGGGTGGTGGATGAAATACCTGGATTGTACTTGGTTCAGTGTCAATGGACTGCCATTGATATGTAGTTTTCGCAGTACTGGGCCTGTATCTTCTCCCGGCCGTGAGAATGTCGAAGGTTGGCGGATGGAGGTGAGAATTGCTCTTGATATTGCGCGGAAGGGGAGATAACCCCACTTCTGAGGGCTACCACAGTACTGTGCAGTAGGCATCTTAGCCGCTTACCTCTCATCTGCTGACACCGGATAATATCTATCCACCCTTCTTAGTTTTCATTTCAGGTCTGGAACCGGTTTCGCAGCTTCTGCCGTTTTATGTATGACTTTAGAGCTCTTGCAGTTGTGTGAAGAAAAGCTGGAGTCTCGGCGGCAGTCTAGCGCTAATGTAACAGGCCTTTTCAATGTGTGTCTTATGATCGATCCTATCAGATCTCGAAGAATACCTCTCGCCTTGATCCTGGTAACCGCCACTGATTTCCGCGGCCCCGTGCATGTTCACATCCACTGACTGGTTCATGCAAATAGTTTTCTTCAACGTCGAATGGGAGGGCGTCCTGCGTCTGGACGGCGGCTAACAAAACGATCAAACCTGCTGCCCCCCTCACCTCATCGCGGTTCCAGAATTCTCTTTTCCCTCGGCAGCTGGTCTCTGTAATTTCCTTTTACGCCCTTGTTGCGATAGTGAGTAATATCCACTGTCATTAGTTCAATTCTTCCTGCTTGAAGCATTATACACACGTTCCTATTTCTATTTGGAGCTTCTTTCTATCGTTTTTTGTTTTCATCGCCTCGTGTATCACACGAAGCAACGCAACTCACCCCCACACGCTGCCATGAGCTCTTCTAGTGAGAAGAAGCGGCCTGCTACCCTTAGTTTTGCGGTCCCCACCCGATCACCATCCTCTGGATCATCGTCAACACAATCCTCCCTATCTTCCCTGAAAGTGCCGAGAACCCCCAGATTTGCCGAAGCAACATCCGTTTACTCACCAGTAGAAGGGACAAATCCGTTTTCCGACAGCATGGAGGAAAAGTCGAGCCTACCCCGGGGTCAGCCATCAGATGTTGGGTTTGGATATGTTGGGGAAGCAAATGGGATGACTGGTGCCGCGGCGGTGCCCAAAACACCTTTAAAGAGCGCCTTGAAGGTGCCGGGGACGCCAGGGAGGAAATTCGAGAGCCTAATGAGCCCGACGTTCCGCGAGGAGGACATTCTAGAAAAGCAGGAGAGCAAGACGGACAAGGAGCAAGCAAGAGATGTCGTATGTGCACAGTCTTTCGGGATTACAAGGGTCACACATAATTAACAGGCTCAACAGAAAATAAAAACACGAGTACGATTAGCTAAGGTTGCCCTCCGAGGCGTGAGCTTCAGCTGCAGTCTGATCGTCTTGTCCATGGTCTCTTCCTCACTTACCATCTTCCACTCGACCAAGAATCTCCAAGCTCAGAACAGTCTTCCGCCGTGGGCGCAGAGCACGTCGACATGGCCTCAGATTGTCGTCCTCGCGGCCTCGTGTGTTTCCTTGTTCATTGCCATCATGATCTTTGTGGGCTACTGTCGGGGCGGCCACAGGCGAGCTGAGAAGGTCAACGTTTATTACACGCTGTTTGCCGTTGGATACTTCATCTTCAGCATGGTCATGTGGTTGATCTCTGCAGGCGTGTTGCAGAGTGCCAAGAATAACAGTAACAACCAAGACTTATGGGGATGGTCTTGTGTCAATAATATCCGGTCCGAGCTTTTCCAGAACCAGGTTGACTACGCGCTCATCTGCCGACTTCAGGTGCGTTTATACAACGCTCAATCACATCTTCCCTCTAGGTTTGGGGCTTGTTTTTAACTAACTTTCACAGAACTGGAGTTTAATTTGCATCATCATCGAAGTCGTTGTAGAAGTGATCAGCATTTCCCTCTACAGCATCGTGTTCTACCGCTACTACACCAAACGACGACTGACCAAATCCATGGACATGCGAGACCGTGCCCGCTCCGATCTGTACCTCGCCCAGCTCCGCGTACAATCAGCCCCCAACACCCCCGGGTTCGGCCCCAAGTCGCCCGCCTTCTCGCAATACGCCATGTCTCCCCGTTTCCCGCCGAGTGCGTACCGCTCGCTCTCCGACATCGAGGAAGCGACCGACCCCTCGCCCATTTCTCGCAACGTTGAGCCCAAATCCTCCTTCGCCACCAGTTCCTCCACCATCGCCATGCCCCAATCGCCAGAACAGCCCTTCAGCCTCCAGGCTCCGCCGAAGAAAGCACCTCGCGCCACGCCGAAGCTGAATGCCTGGTCGCCGATCGAAACCCAAGCGCCCGTGGTGGACTTCACCACGAACGCGCACGTGCCGACTGCGCCTGAAGAACAGCAGTACGATGCTGTGCCGATCCCCGGGGCTTACGCAGACCAGCACAGCAAGGGGATGTAGGCCCGCGATATGTATACAGATCCACCAAAAAAGAAAAAGAAATTAATACAGAAAGCACGAAAAAAGTATGATCGACATACCCTAACTTATATGGGGGAACCAGGGAATTTGTGGGCACAATGGGAGCGGGAATTGATACCAATTGGGAAGCGGGGAGACTATGATGAGAGACGCATTTTTCCTTTGTTCAGCTGGCTGTAAAGGTCAATGCATCTGAAGTTTTCAATCAGCGTCGGGTGGGACTTGCGGGTTGGCGATGGCGTTCAAGGACACTTTTGGGCGTTTGTTGGGTGTTGGTGCTGGTGTGGTTGCTGTCCTTTGTTCATCGTTCATACTTCGTACAATCTTTGCCGATGAGACTCATGAAAACACTGTATTTGTTGCAATGAGGCTGCTGGGGTTGCATCCCCAGGCGATATCAGCGGGGTATATCAGTAGATACTTACTTCAATAATATATTGGTATATCGACGGCATTTTGTGGCAGGCTTCTTGAACTGATCTGTACAGTGTCATCTGGACAGTAAGCATTTTCCAAAAAGGAGTGGCGGAGGTTAAAGATAGGTTCGGCAGCTGTCGACTTAGGCTCGCCGAGACTAAATTTTCGCACAGGCAATCTGGGTCCAGCAATCTGCACGAAAAAAACTAACAGCGTAGGTAGTGTATCGGTTTCGCTCATAATGGTCGTGGTATGTCTTCGTATTCAACGGTACCAAGTGGGAGCAAAAGCACAGCCTAGATCCGACGATCTGTCTATTTGTCCTATGAGTCCTCGGCCGTCTATCCATCCCACTGACCCGTCTACCGAAATTCCCAAACGTAGTCATGTGATCCTCTGCGCAGCATTATTTCGATCATTATGAGCCAGTCATATCAAGTCGCTCAATTTCTCCCGTCACGATCCCTCAACCCCCGCGGATTCGTGAATGGCAAACCCTCGTGATGTCCACAGTTTCAAGCCAGCGGCACGACTTGGTGAGAGCTTCAAACACGAAGTCGTAGCAATACCTGGGATGGCTCGAACACGGTGTCTCTTGGTTAGATCGCGGTGGTGCAATCGAAGGAAAAGGGAACACAACTTCTAAAACTATCACCGGATATCCCAAGGCTTGATGACGGGGGAAATCGTCCCTCGCGTCATTTACCTGCACCTACAGCACAGATCAAAGAGCTGTCTTGCAGGTTTCACGTGGTTTTCCTTAAGGAACAGGGACACCGTCTCACAGTGCCGTTTAGTTTTAGATCCTGTTCCAGACCAATGTCTAGTTTCCGTTCCTGCGCCGTGCTCGACATGAATTTCCTCCTCTGGAATATGGTTTGCCAGTACTTTGTCTTGTTTGGGTCAAGAAGCTCGACCAAGAAGCGGCTGGTAGAAGCGGCATCCAGATATAATGATGCGGTGAGTGCAACCCATTCGTCTTCAATTATATCTCTACCGGCTTCTCATGTAGTCGCAACATATGTGTGTCGCTGCGGTCACTGATCCTCCTAACCCTCCGTCCCGTCTTGGATCCAAAAAGGCCATGAGCATGTTCCCAGGCATCAAATAACCACCCGTTCGCGACCCTGGCCTTCGCTACATCCATTCAAAACGGATAAAACCCGAGCATGTTCAATTTCGATTAACTTGGAATAAATCAATATGCAAGGCTTTTCCCAACCGTTGTAGCCTTCTACAATTTTCAGGCCTTTAAATCGGGCATTCTAGCGAGAAAAACTCGTTTACTCGTTCTGCGTGTTTAGTCACTTTACACAACACGGGGCCCTGTTATACAGTACGTAAAGTTCTTGAAATAGAATGAGAAGTCAAAATGGATAAAGCTTGAGTATGTCCAATTCTGACTGATAAGTCTATATGCAAATCTTTTAGCAATGCTTGTATTCGCTCAACAATTTCCAAGCCGTAAACCGGGCATTATCAGTAAGAAACCCTCGCTTGCTCGTTCTAAATGTCCAGTCGCTCTGCTAGTCTGTGTATAGATCTAAGTTCGAGGTTAAGTCCGGAACCGAACGCGATCCCGAGAAGGAGTTACATACCTCTTAGCATAAGTTAGGGATAGTCCGCAGGTAGTCTGTATGCTTCGTAGCCGGGTTGCTGACGAAAGTTTGCGGTCCTTTATTCCTCTTCTTTTCATACTCGCCTGATATCATTAATTGCAGTCTTTGTTGCACCCAGTAACAGCTGACTGCAAAACAGCGGGTAGGAACGTCAGCTCTGATGGAGTGAACTCTGATCAAGTGAAACTGATAGACAGCAGCTGGAATCCGTTTGTGAATCTCTTCAGTTTAGCTTCATCGGAATATTCTCACCATTGGTGTAGAATTTCTGGTGGCCTCATGAAAAGAAACCTTTTTGGTGTAAAACCTTGGCCCATCAGGTGCCGTATTTGGTTCATGGGCTGACGCTTTGACTTATTGGGCAACGACGATTTACTGTACCGGTAGTAAATACTGGCAAGTTGAGAACCAGTATGCATGAGATAGTTTAACGATGGCACTCGGGGAAGCCGTCGTGTCTCTTCTTGGCCGATTGGGAGATGGGTGAATGGCGTGAACTAAGAGATTCCTATCTGGCTTCCTGAGATTTGCACCTCCTGGCAGGTCGCAATCATGGGGTTTTCCTCGCCCGGTTCAAAACCGACTACCATATGACTGCATCCAGGTTATGGATCTGGCAATGACGCCTATTTCCGGT
Source organism: Iodosphaeria phyllophila (assembly GCA_025802455.2). Classification (NCBI taxonomy): domain Eukaryota; kingdom Fungi; phylum Ascomycota; class Sordariomycetes; order Amphisphaeriales; family Iodosphaeriaceae; genus Iodosphaeria; species Iodosphaeria phyllophila. Next base: position 414 of record JAOYMO020436014.1, on the reverse strand, counting down.
TGGTCAGCCGAGACAGCAAGGGTTGATACCCAGAAAGCCAGATCGTACTCTCGTCATCTTCTGTGATAGTTATCTCAGTACAAAATCGCCCCTGTCGTCTTGAATTGCAAGTCTATATCTCAAGTAGTTGAGCATGGTATGCCAATCGTATTGCATTTCATCCGGACAGCGTTTGTTCGTCGGATATCGTCAGGCACGCCCTGCTGAAGGCCCCCCCCCATACGAATCAAACAAACCTATCGAGTGCACTGCAGGAAACCCTCCAAGACTTGACCCATAAATCCCGGGACCTGACCTAGGCAAGCAAACCGATCATTTAAATTTACCCTCGCTACAGCTCGCCATTTTTGCGCCGTGGGAATGCTGACAGAACGCGGTTCCAAGCTGCCGAGCCTGTGTAAGCGGTCATCAGAT
>JAOYMO020435928.1:0-20987 GCA_025802455.2 Iodosphaeria phyllophila | reverse complement strand
TTGTAGGGTACATACTCGTGGCAAACTACTGTAGTTGCTAGCGTAATTCTTTTATCCCTGTCGTGTATTCACAGGGGTCTCCACATCCCCGCACCGCAAAGTAAAATTACTCTTCCCACACAATATTGCCAACCCCCTCATTTTTGTACTAATGCCATGGCAACACCAGAAAATGCCCTCTTTTACACTCACAATCACATTGCAACCAGTCATCTTGCTTTAGTAACCAAATTACGACAATGAGGGCATTGGCAACAATTGCGTAGGAAGAGTAATTTTACTTTGTGTTGCGGGGCTGTGGAGACCCCTGTGAATACACGACAGGGATAAAAGAATTACGCCAGCAACAACAGTACTGCAGTATGTAGTTGATGCATCCAATGAGAGGCCCACTGACCCCCCCCAAAGCCACGTATCAGTGGCACAGCACAACTGGACCGATGGTCAGATCTCAAAGCCGTACGGTGGGTTGAGTCCTGCTCGCCGGGGGCTGGTGGGCAGGACTCAACCGACCGTACGGCTTTGAGATCTGACCACCGGCTAGGGCAGCGGCGCAATTGCAAATCAACACCATCACAATGGGACGACGGAAACCAGCAAGCAGAAGTACAAGATTAATGCCCCATGACTAGGAGACCCAGCGCAGACACTACTATCGAGCATGCCACCTTTTCCATAAAATGTAGATTAACATTCGCATTTAGTCTACGTGTGAGGTGTCCGGGGATCCGTCTCAGAGGGCACCTATGCGGGATTACTGTGGTACTACTTCCACTCACGGTTGCTGTGTCATAGGATGAAAACTCACAATGCGGAAGAGGGAGAGAAAAGGCGCATTACCAGTTGTAAAATATCTACAGAAATCGCAGTCTGACGGCGCCCTTGGTTGCGGAGTATATCCAACTGTTGTCAGCGCATTTGGATGTGTCTGATGGCGCAAAACGGCATTGTCCTATTTGACAGGCAGTGCAGAATAGAGAAGCTGGCAACGGCATGATGTCAGACCCATACTGTACCGGTATGCCCCAGTAACCACTCAGATTGTGGGGGACCCGAAGCCTACTGGTATCTGCAGTTTACTTTGTAAGGGATGTTTTCGCTGAACCTTTTGGTAGGCACACCACCATGTATCTCCTCCTTAGCTGCGGACTGGCTGCGCTCTAAAAGTTGCATCAAAGATTTCTCGCGGAACGCTACCAGCCCGCATTCAAGGGGACAACTGCGTCGCGTCCTGATGCCATTTCCGATCAGAAGAGCCTGCGGTGTCCAAAATTTCTTTTTTCGTAAGTTTTGTTAATGCACCATAGTCATTGGCTGTTGACTCGGGCTCACCTGCATTCTTAGCCGGGTGGTTTTCTGTAACTTCACGGCATGTTGATGGCTCGACAATCAAGTTTGTTGCTAAAGAAACCTGAGGAGCCACTGCTGCAATTGCATCAACCCGCGTCAATACCTGGGAGCTACTAACCGCGATAGACCAGAAGCGGGCTGCGCTGAAAGTGGGATAGGCTTCTTCTGTTGCATAATTCTCAGCGAATCCTCCCAATTATGCAACAAACGAGGGCCCCCCACTCCGTGTGCATCCCGCTTCTGGCCCCACATGGTCAGACTGCTTGGCTGCAGAAGCGCATGGTTTCACTGTAAAGCCGCTGAGTCGCTGTTCTCCTTACTACGTACACAGTAGATTCACCACAGCACCAATCACTGGTGGCTATTGGTTCCGAAAGTTCAACGTCTTCTCCAGGCACGTGCCTTCTCTTAGCGGGTACTGTACTTCGCACTCAACAGAACCCCCATTCTTATACGCTGCACGGTACTGCATGTATCATAGTAGTTGGGGAGTACAACCTCAGACTTGACAACAGTTCCTGCCCTGCAGCTCGCTTCTGTGAGTTAGGCGAGCGTATTGTTCAATTCAAGTCATTCTCGAAAACTCCAACGTCACAATATCGCCATACATGGACTAGGACCGAGCCTCCTAGCTCAGTGCCATATTTTTTTCCTAAAACCCAATTGCTAGGAAAAGATGCATTGCATTGCATAGAAGAAGCGCGCTCGAAGAGAATTCCAGAACCGCAGAAACTCAATCATGAGCTAAGTGCCGAAACTATGGAACTAGCCTATGTCAATGCAAAGGTCTCGATTCTATCGTCGTTCTGATAGCGGTTGTCTGCATAGACACTTCCAACTGCCCAGTCACGCTTATGCAGGGTGTTGGAGGAACTGAAGAATTACCAGCGCGCTACTGCTAACCCTTTGGCGGCCGCGCAACTCCATCTCAATGCGTTACAGAATGCCTATCTTATTGCATCAGACCAGCAAAATCAACCAATCAGACCCAATTATTCTACTGTTGATGCGTACTTACCCAGCACTGCACTTCAACATTACAAGTTAAATAAACCTGGTGACTAAGCCGTCATTGGCAATTGATTCGACTGCAAGTTGCATCTACAAGTGCGGTGCGGACCTGGAGCGCATCGGGACCATGATATTCAGCTTGTATGATAGTGCTTTTCTCTGAATAAAAAGAATGGGTCTCATGCAATTCCGCTGTATCTGCACAGACATTTTCTGCTTTGGACCTTTACAGTCGCCAAAGGGAAAGCGAGACAGCAACAAGACACAATGCTCGAGCACACGGCTCTAGATCGGTTGGTCCGCCCCCCACACTGAGCTGAAAATAAGAAGGTATGGCAGCAAGAGTTCGCGACTGGTAGGTCACGTACAGGTACGGCACCGTAGTTATCGGTAGTTGGCTGACCCGTTCAGGGGTGAGAAGGCAGGGCTCCCATAGCGGTGTCAAGCATGTGTGTTACAAGGATCTCTCGCCCTTCAGTTGATGCGCAGCGCAAATCGGGGACCCCAAACAATCCAATATAATCAAGCCAGGCGAAGGGGATGAATTCCGAGGAGTGTTCGATCGCTACTTTGCGTTGTTTTATTAATGCCATGTCCTCCGCAGATCAAACCTCGTTCCAGTAGGTAGGTATCATGAGCTGTCAATCTGGTCGTCATCTTCGCCTCATCGTGTTGTTCCATCAAGCCCAGCTATGGCTACCATAGATGGGGTTCAGACCCTAATACCCCCGCCCGATGGTTACCATGTGGATTTCGCCGATCCCGAGCGGCAGCTGGACGTCGTCACCTACTGCTTTGGCGGAATCGGCATGGTATTGATGCTGCTATGTGTTTGGCAACGACTATACACCAAGATATACCTTTTGCAAGGACCGAAGATTGATGATGGTGAGTCAAAGCATGCTATAATTGTGTGGGCTGGCTAAGCGCTGGCGTTGCTCCCCTCAGAAATTTCGAATACTAAATCGCTTGCCTTGTACAGCATTTCTAGGCCTTGCTTTTGTTGGTACCCCCATTGGATTTACTATGAGTGATACTCGTTCTACCTTTAAGCTGAGCGTGACAATCTCCAAATATTGAGCTGATCAGACGTAGGCCTTCGCCCTTGCTGCGGAAATTGTTATTCTTTGTAAGATTATCTTCCCTGCCGTTATACTACGGGAACCAAGCTTCTAATCTGGAGGATCTAGCAAACTTCGCTGCTGGGACGGTGGGCGTTCACACTTGGGAGATGCCTATATCCGGGTTCAATAGGTTTCTCTTCGTATGTCGGTTTCATCTTCTGCTATCATTTACGAGCAGGACAGTGCAGAGCTGATTGTCATCTCTATAGTTAACCTGGCTTGGGTCGATTTTCTTCATCGTTTGTACGGCATTTTCAAAGCTGGCACTCCTCGTCGTGTTTTTAAAGTTGTCACCGAACAAAATTTTCAAGTGGTGTGTAATGGCTACGATAGCAATTGTGTCTGCAGGTAAAAACCCCCCATGTGTCAGGGTGGATCGCACTTGGAGGCTGATTTGTTAACATATTCGACAGTCTGTAGTAGCGTTCTGATCGGCACTATATTTGCTTGCAACCCAGTACACGCATATTGGGATGTTCTGAATACAGAAAAGAAATGTTTCAATCCCATGGCCATGTATCTTACCAATACGAGCCTGGGAGTTTTTACCGATGCTGTATTACTGATCTTGCCCGTATTCTTGGTCAAAAATCTTCACATGCCAAAAATGCAAAAGCTGGGCTTGTTAACTATGTTCATTATCGGGTCATCGTGCGTTTCGCTCCTACAAAAACACTACCAGCTCATGCAATCTGGTTCTTGTACAAGTCCTAATCACTTTCGCTTCTATAGGACCATAGTCACCGCCATAATTCGACTTGCCCTTCTTGTGGAGTTTAGTACAAGCACGAGCCTTGATAACACCTGGGATCTAGCCCCGTCTTGCACGTGGTCGTAAGTCTACTTCCGAATCCAAACAAGGGAAAGAGCTTCTGAAACAGGCATGACTTGAACTCTAGCCTGCTTTCACCTTTCACTTTCTCCTTAATCTTACCCCACAGCGATGGTACGATACTGATTGACTACCCCTTTCCACAACAGCGTGGTCGAGATTAATCTCTTGATCATATGCGCGTCCATGACTACGTTCCGCAAATTCTTCAGCCATATCGCACCAAGTCTCGTACGCGGCTCATCGCACTCGCGTTCGAAGCAAACCAACCCAAATCAAACCACCGGCAACCGCGGCCAGTCAAAATCGGGCAATAAATTGCGGTCCCGCGACGAATGGAACGAGCTGGGCGACGCCAGCTACGATGCTGAGTTGCACGTAATAGGTGGTTCAAAATGTGATGTTGAGGCAGCTTTGGACGGAGGGGGCGATATGAGTCAGGATTCAAACGAAGGGCGCAAGAGGAGGGGAGGCAGTGGGGAAAGTCAAGAGGGCATTGTTCAGACCACAACGGTTACGGTCACGAGGACGAGCCTATCCTCTTAGAGCCACAGCATATCATTTTCCTAGGCGTTCTGCTGGAAGTTCGAGAAGAGGATGCGCCTTGAATCGCAGCAATCAGCGACAGATGTGCAACAAGCCTGTTTTGAAGTAGAGATATTGCAAGCTGAAGATGCGTTCATCCGTGGGAACGGCAAAGTTGTTGGCTTAAAAAGCGATCGTGGACTTTATTTACGGCGAGTTTCACGAAATAATATTTTAAGCCTATCCTATACGGTTATCACACCGATTCACCAGCACATTCACATGTCTATATAGCATAACTAATACATAAGTACATGTGTATGTATCATTTTGCGAGGTAGACTTTGAGGTGACTATGATTCAGATTCTTCAGAGTTCTTGCTGATAAGATGCAAAATGGTGTCTTCGCCGGCAGTGCTCGTACTGACCAAGCCCAGTAGAAGAAATTTTGGGCGGTAAAAAGTGTCGAGGGATAGATTGCTTGCCATCAGTCGAAAAGTCTACCGGCTCACTTGCGGAAGGTGCTGGATCAGCTGCGATGGTCGGTTCTGAGAAGTCTCTATACTCACGATGCTGGTTGTAAGCTTTACCCCACTTTGAGCTACTGTACCTTCGTTATTCTAATAGTCTGTCTAGGAAATGCTCATGCGTCCATTTGGAGAGCGCCGAAAACATCAATTCAACTGCCTGTAATACTTGTGCTAGCCTAAAAAAAAAAGAGAAAAGAAAAGAGTTGATCATGCGGGATTGCTGGGAGGGATCGAGGTCGGAAAAATCAAATTCACTTTGCAAAAAGACTGGCCTTAGAGGGATAAGATTAGGCCGGAGACCGGTTCCTGGTTATGAAAACTGCAGCACTCATCGGTAAGATGTCCAAAGGTAATACTCCAGACGGACTTTCGGAACAATCGAGGTACTTTTTGAATATTTTCAGGACGGGGCCTGCGATGCATGGATTCTTCACCGTTAAGCGAAATCTTCAATAGATTCACCGTATTCGTCGATCTGGGGCTTGCAACCCGATACTACATTTGTTGCCTTCCATGTAACTGTCCAGCTTCCAGTTTCGGTTCATCCTCCTGGTGACACCTCTAAATAGCCACCTCCTGAACACTAGCCACTCCGAACCAGGAACCAATTCCTGTAATCAAGCGTAGTGGATCGTGAGAAACATCAATGCCATCCATACGCGACGGAGGCAAACAAACAGGGGTATAAAACATGAGTACAAGAAGAGAAAATGATGCCCATTGCAACGCCTTGCTCTTCGTATGACGCTTTCGTAGCTGACACAACATTGTAAGAATGTATTTCGTAAACGATGCCTCCCTCCCCTGCCCGCCTCCAATATCCAAGCAGAGAGCATGCAATTGTCCCGTCTCATTGCATAGTCCAGTTCCGTTGGTCGTCTATGCCATATCTGCCTTGCTGCTTGTGACGTGAGGCGCGCCTGATGTCATTGCCTGGCGCCATCTCTTGAAATCCACGAACGCCAAAACTGTCTCGGCGAGCTGAATGATGAAAAAGGGAATGAGATTCCATTGCCAGCCTCGAACGGTGCGGAGGTGAGATTGCACATCGGCGCGCTGGCTCGCGTTCGCGAAGTCGAGGTCCTTAAGCATAGCGGTGAACCAGCCCTGAGGTACCCAAGTGTCTAGAGGGTATTTTAAGCCGTTGGCGAGGCGCGATGCGACATTAACATCAATGGTCTGGTTGGTGTACCGATTCGTGACGGTGAAAACATAAGCGAGGGCGCCTGTGAGGAGGAGCATGGCAGGTATTTGGACTGCCATCCATAGATAATATATAAGCGTGCGACCGTTGACGGCGCCGGTGTTTGACTTGCGGCGCAACAAAAGGCCGAGGATCCCACCCAGACCGATCAATATAAATCCAGTCCCTGCCACCGCATTGCTGGTATGGCCTTGATCGACCATGAAGTTAACGGGCTCCCCGATGAAAGTAAAAGTGTTGCCGTCATTCCCCCTCACTTCAAATCCCTTTGATGCCGTTGCATGTATCCAGCCAACCATGCTACTGACAAATGATAATTCGATAATAGCCACGACCATGACAAGGCCGATGGCGATTTTGAGAGGTAACATCGTTGTCCCCATTTTGACTGGCGGTGCGGACCTTGCGTAAAGGCTTTGGTATTCGTCGCCAGGTGCGTTTCTTGGACTCACTGATTGATATCGATGTTGGACCATCCTCGGAAAAAGATCAAAAGAAGTTTGCACAATGCGGATACTTAGATTATATAACTTATCGGTATTCGGCGTATGCAAGAGTTGATTAGAGCTACGGAAAGGGAAATTACATGGCATCCCAGTTAGGTAAGCCTGCGGCGAAGCGTTCGTGATTGCTCTGAACCGCTGCCCTTGAAAAAAAAAGTCTTGGAATGGCGAGGCAGACGAAGAGCTAAGTCCCAGTTTTTGCTAGACTTGCGCTAGGTCAATATTGAAAGGGCTTATATTAATTAAGGCACGCTCATGGAGAAGGATCCGGTCCCAAGGGCTGAGAAACATGCGGAGTTGGGGTCCATGAGCGCTGACGTCGGGCTGAGATGGCGAATCCAGGATTTTCCACTCAGGCTTTCCTGTCAGTCATGGTCCAACGCGTTCCAACTGGTCACTCGTTGCTGATCGATCTAGAACCGACTTAACAATTTCGGCCCAGTTAACGCCGGCGCCGCCTTGCCAGGCTTTCCACCATGGCTTTTCGGCACCGGTAATTCTACGGGACCCACAATAAAAATGTTTGGAGGTGAGAGGATGAATACTTTGGGCGTGCTTGCGCGACACGCAATGACGATGGATCGGTCAGACAAAGTTACCGTACTATGAAATATCAACACCACCATGTGAGCATGGTGGGGGATGGTGTGGTCTGACAGCGTACTCCACAGTAATCTGTCGTTATTTGGTAGAGTACCCTCCTCCCTCGATGTGCAATCACGCTTCTGCATGTGCATTGCTTGGCGTTTGCTTACGCAGTGTTTAACGAACCACAGGCTGGGGAAATCAAGCCACTGGAGCTGACGACCAATTCGACTTAGACTCTCGGCACTGCCGTTGCACGGCTTGTTGCGCTTCTACCGTTGCGCCGCTCTGAAGGGAAGGTTGACTGTTTCCGGACGGACCTTACTGGTACTTAAGCCGGTACCGCGTACCCTAGACTCGGAATCTCACCATGTGATCAGGCTATTTTGGGCCGCATGCCGTGCAAATATTGACTTTGGCTGACGTTCGCACGTTCAACTGGCCGTTGAATTTTCAGTGCCGACGAGACAGGCCGTGAAATTCCTGCAGGCGCTGCCGAGGTTGCGGAGAGGGAAATCAGTGCTTGGGCTTAAGATTCTCTAGATATCGGTGTCGATACGCACGTGTCAGCCAGCTTTTGTCAGAAGCTCTCGAACCCATCCTTCCATGAAGATCGCGTCTAGCGGGAGCACGAGCGAGTATTTAAACCATCCCGTCCGGAAGCAAATACCGTTATTACTGCCCCTTGAGAAATTGCTGAACAAAGCCTGGCGCATCCTTCCAGTGATAAGAGGTGGGAGACTCTGGTGCGGTGAGATCTTCCCTTGAGTCTAATTTAGTAAGTTCGGAGAACCTTTTCCGATTACCTAGTCTGGGTTCTGAGAAAATCCCAGCATCCCGCAAGGCATAACCCGAGTTTAGTCAATTCCGGTATTCCTAGAGAGTTGGTCAAGTGGAAGGGCGCGAGGGAATCAAAACCATGCTCATGGCGGCTGCGCAGGAGAACACGTATGTTGCGCCCTGGTGCGCTCGCCCATGTGGGAAAGTGATATTCTTGCACAGCATCTTTGTTCGGTTCCGAAAAGGCTTCCTTTTTTTTTCTGGGTTTCTACCTAATTTCTCCAAGACACTATGGCTACGTAAATGATCATCTTTCCGAGCATAGTGAATTGTTATTACCTCAAGCATGGACGTTTACTAAATGAGAACAAGATAAACCGTTGGGGCTGAATGGTAGCCTCGGATATGGGTTGAAGGATGCGTTAAACGGTGCCTAGAGGGAGTCACGGTTGTGAGAGGATAAAAGGGTCTACTTCCGTATCGTTAGCTGCCATCTTCTTCTTCTCATTATCCTCCGTACGAGCATTTTCAACTAAGTATAAATGCATACGGACTGTAGAACCAACAGATACCGCATCGATCTGCTATCTTCCAGAAAACTTTACATTTGCGAGCATGACTCCATTATTCCGAAAGTCTATTCCCGTTAGCTCTTCTTCAGAGCAGCCGGTTCTGGAGGCCAATCAATATGGATTCTCTACACCTGCGGAGCTAGCAGCGCAAATAAATTAGATCTTCTAGACGGAAATAAATATGGAAATGGCTGGGCATAGATGCTGTTAATTTTGTCGCATGTCTTTGTCTAGGATGGGAGCTGGTTGACTTCCTCGGCGTGCTGATCAGAAAGATGCAAAAGTCCGTTGGGGAACAGATTTTCGGAAAGATGGAGGTAGGTTGGGAACAGAGGAACGCGTTGTGATGATCACTATGCAAACGATAGGACTTTTGCGACACATAGTAAGGAGAGGCTATCCGGAAGAATGCCCCATATATGAAGCTCAAGATTACCGATGAAAGTTTAGAGAAGACACGGTTGCAAGATATGGAAATGTCTATGCACACCATTGGTCATTGGAGCTCAATCAACTGATGTCCTGATTACCGGCATATAGTGGAAGCGTGCCTGCCTAGGTCTATCTACGCTTCTGGCATCTGACATAAACCGTCGTGCCCTCTAGCCTCCCACAAAAGCCTACATGTACTCGATCTGGCAGTCAACCCTGATCAAGGCGATAGGCGCTTACCATAAATTGGAAAAAGTACAGAACAGAAAGCCATCGCCTCAAAGATTTAGCTCCTATCCATAAATCAATCTTGGACAACAGATAGATCACTGGCCCGTAGATTTACTGACCTTGAGGTATGGGAAGTAGGAAGTTGATGCTTCTTTAATATCTATTGTCAGTGCCGACAGTCCGCCAGTATGTGCTACGATTGACAAGGCCGCAAACCTGTCGTCAAGCTACGGCTCCAGAGCCGGCAAGTTCATCCAGTGGCAGTGGACAAGACGTAGTACAACACACTGAAATCGGGTCGCAACGCACAGCAGATGAGTTTGATCACACCTGAAAATCATGAGGGGGAACTGTCCCTTAAGCTAAGAGCCTGCAAGCAGTTTCAATAGCCGATGATAGCATCACTAGAGCAGTAGGTTTGGACCCTACAACTAGAACGACTTCCAGAGCGGTCAAGGGTCTTTGTGGCTGTAAGTTCCTCTGCAATTAGTGCTGAGGGTGATATTTGTTTGTTGGCAGCGTTTGCTCAAGTGGCTGTCACGATATGCGTGATATTGGTGCAACAATAGTTGCCTTCTTTTCTTTCTTGCGGGGGTGCACGATCCCCTCCAAACAACATATTTCATAACACCAGCACCACCAGAACAACACTGTGTACCTAGGGATGCATTAGAGTACCGATAATAACCGGTAGTTATGAGTTTTAGTGGATTTGTTCCTGACTGCCACCATGATCCACCCAGTCCTCCAATGCAAGCTGAAAGCTGACCACAAAGAACAGTTCAATGTGCCCGACCCGACCTATCACAGTCCAGCCGTCCAAAACCAACCCGATCTGTGGATCACTTACCGGCAGTTCCCCCGCCGTCTTATCACAAGCTAGGTTAGATGGTAGTGTGTTCCAAGCCACAGCCGTGTCGCGACTCTGGATCCTCCTTTCTCTTGCCGATTGTGGGCCGCAACCCGCATCTTGAGATGGCAGAGATGTTCCAATGAAGGGCGAGACCGCTTCGCCATGCATGCATCAACCCACTGGATTTAGGACTGTAAGTGTTCCGGGCTTGGCTGAGGCCTTGGCCACGCACAGAGCCACAAGGCGGGCCGGCGACAAAACTCGCGATGCCGCGTGGGCTTGACGGGGTTGAGTGCGCCCTTCCCCGATACGGCCGATGGACAGCCAAAAGAAAGCGTGTTACACGTGGAACATGTGTGACTAGAATGCGATAGACCCAATAGCGGAGCTAGATGAGAGTGATATAAGTATCACCAGATACCTACGTCTTTGGCCTTAGACCATTACGCCTGCTGCACTTTTTGAAGTTCACACTCACTGTGTTTGTTTCCCTGTCGGCACGAGTACTGGTCTTGCTCGATATCGTTCCTCATTTCATCTCATCTCGATCAAAATGTCCAGCAATACCAAACTTAAGCGCATACCCAAGCGCATCATCATCTGCTGCGATGGAACGTGGCAATCGGCTGTGGACGGCAAGAAAAACCAACCCTCTAACGTGACACGCCTCGCGCGGAGCTTGAGTCGGGATGACCTACGCAATCCCGACGAACCATGGCAGCAAATCGTATGGTACGACTCCGGGGTTGGCACCACATCGTCCTGGCTGGGCAAGAAAACCGAGGGTGCCATTGGTGCCGGTCTCGAGGGCAACATCATCGAGGCGTACAACTTTGTCGTGCTGAACTACAACGAAGGTGACAAGATCTGCTGTTTTGGCTTCTCACGCGGTGCCTTCACTGCCCGCTCCATTGCGGGCCTAATCTCTGATATTGGGGTGTGCTCTCCCGATCAGATGCAGAACTTCCCCGAGATCTGGGATTTGTACAAGAAACCACGTCCCATTGACCAGCGGTTCCGTGGCAGCGACGAATGGTTTGAGTGGCGTGAGGGCAAACTTGCTAGTAAGCAACCGAAGGACGCGACTAAGGAGACATACGTCTGGGAAAAGCCGCCCCACAACGCTCGAGAGGAGACCGAGGACGCAACGCCCGATGGCAGGATGCACGAAGACGAGTACTGGGGTGGAAGCCCTGAGTCCCGCACGATTGAAGTCGTCGGGGTCTGGGATACAGTCGGGGCATTAGGCATGCCTGAGGTTAACGGCTATAAGCCCCAGTGGTGGGGCGGTGGTGAAGATCGCCACAGTTACCACAACGTCAATATGTTGAACAGGAGTAAGCCCCCCCCCTTTCCTCTTAACACCTGTGATGAATATTAGCTCAGCACCGTCCATCTAACATCTCCCAGATACTAAGCATGCCTTCCACGCCCTGGCGCTTGACGAGCACCGCAATGCCTTTAGTCCCACGCTGTGGTATCTGCCTCCCTTCCCCCGCGGTGTCGACGAAGAGCTTAGAAAAAATAAGGACCGTGTTCTCACCGAGCAAGCGGTCAATACCCAACGCAAAATCGTCAGCGAAAGCTCCAAGGAATGGAATCTGACCCGGTTCGACTTCAACAAGTCGGACAAGGAGTCGGACAAGCTGCGTGACAAATACTACGCGGAGAAGCGTAAGTTGATGGACATGCAAGAGTATTTTGAAAGCCCTGAGAAACCTGATCTCGTCCAGACCTGGTTTCCAGGTTATCACATCAACGTGGGAGGGGGGAATTCGGAAACGTTGCTGAACATGGGTGATCTGGAAGGTTAGTTTTCATTTTATTTCATGTTCCTCCGTCCGACTACGGGACCTTGGGCTGACTCATCCCCTCCAGAAATGTCCAGCATTACGTATGCCTGGATGCTCGACCGAATCCGCGACTACCTTCTCATCGACCCAGTTGCAGCGAACGCGGACCAGAAACACATGGAAAACATGATCTTATCAGTGAAGCACTTATACGAAGCGGAAGAGAAACGCAAAACGGACTTGGCAGAGTCGATCAAGAAGGAAACGTTCGGTGGCACTCTATGGCGCAAAACAAAAGACACGGGCAGCACGATTGGATCTGCTGTTGGCACCGCCGCTACGAGTGCTTACAATATGTCCTTGGCGCCCACAGAACCTGTGATCCGCAACTACGAGCGCGACTGGGGCACGGCGGAAGCCAGCGACAGCTACACGTGGGAGTACTGGATGAACCACAGCGTTGATCGGATGCCAGGGCTCTACAGCCTAGACAAGAACGCAATTGGCTCGAAGAGGAGCGTGTCGGCCACTGACCGGAGCAAAGGCGGCGCGGGCGTGAACGAGGGACCACCCAAAGTCATGGAGAGTGTGCACCCGGTGGTGGCATACCGCATGTGGGCCTCGGAACAGGCGAACCCGAACGAACAAAAGAAATGGTACAAGCCTATCCGGAAGGAAAGGGAAGACTTCCACCGAAGTGCAGGAAAGATGGGTGGCTGGGAGTACGTCTTGCGCATGAATCTTGATCGTACTACTCATGACGTGACGCTGCCTGAGTTTGAAATATCGACTGATAGCGACTCGTTTGAACGCAAGTTACTGTTGAAATCGGGGGAGACGGCCCAGAAATGGGTCAAGACGAATTTGGATCAACCGAATGCTCAGTAGCAAGATGCTGATAAACCTTAGCTCTGGTTGTTCTCGCTGGTGAGGTAAGCTACGCGAGCGCATGGCATATTATGGAATAGGTTCATGACGCTTAGGAGCAGTGGACAGCTTCTGATCTGGGGCGGGAACATCAATCATCTTGTATTTTTGGCACCCGGATAGCAAGTCAGATAGTGTCGATCGAATGGGAATATTCGGGCCCAGGATAGCGATGCACGCGACGCCGACGTAATTTATATGTCCCCTTTCGCTTCTAGTATGTACTTTGAAATTGACAAACTTTTTAACTTCATTAAATTCAAACCCATTATGACTCGTTGTGTCAGGGTTACAGTAGGGAATAAATAATCACCTCCCTCTCCCGGTACTACGCGACCAATACTAGCTTCGCCCGAATTACCTAACTCGCATACCAGCATAGTGTACTGGCTTCTCAATCCGTCGCCATGCATCCGAGCTAGTAGGAGAGACCGATCTATGAGTAAAGCATTCCGAGTGAAGCGAGTAGATCACGCTCTAGAAAATGACACAAATCTATCCTGTTCCCGCCTCTCTGCTCGTCATTCCGCTCCTCCAATCTCCACCTTTTGCAATCTTGCGTAAGCCTGGTCAGGCGCGTTGGCAAAGCCGACGGTTGATGTGTACCCCGAAAGCTGCTTGGGGCATGGCAATAGCTCGAAGTTCCACACGATCAGTATCAACTCCATGCGCAACGCAAGGCGCGCCAACCGCTTCCCGAAGCAGCCGCGGGGACCGTGACCGAATGCCAGCTGGGGGCCAGCCAGGGGGTCAAATTCGAGTTTCTCTCCCGTTTTCTCGTCGTCTTTCTCACCCTTGTTAACAAGCCATCGGTCTGGCAAGAAAGCATCTACATTACGCGGATCCCAATAGCGTCCGCGTCCATTTTTGGCCGCGGCTATGCTGGTGGGGCTGCGACAGTGCTCGGCTATGGAGCTCTCGAAGCCTGGACTGATGAGGCTGGGACCCCCAACGGGCATGATTATGATGCTACCCTTGGGGATGTTGTGGCCGAGGAGCTGCGTGTCTTGTGTCGCGATACGCTCGACTAAGGGAGCTGTCCCGCCACGGCGAACTAAAGGAGGCGTTAGCTTTTGGGTCTGGCATATGTCCCACCAGCTAGGCGGCTGCTAGAAAGTGAAACTTTGGCTTTCCATGAAGACCCCCCAAACGAACGAAAAAAGAACTTACATATCTCTTCCACGACAGCATCAATATAAGGGGCTTTTACTGTCGTGATCTCTTTCATACTCGGGCTGCGTCGTTCTCTCCACGCTGATGGAAACGCAGTTCGCATCGCTTGGCGAAACTGCGTCTGAACCCCGGGATTGTCAGTCAGCAGCTTGATGCCCCAACATGTAGTGGCAGAAGCGCTGTCGTGTCCTGCAAAGACCAAACCGAGCGTCTTTTTAATTAAAAAAGGAAGAAGAACGTCAGCTGGGATTCTGCACATAAAATTGTACCGAGAGATAGAATAGTGGTAGAGTGAGACAAGACAAGTAGTGTCAGTCATTCATGTCGTCGCCTTATCCATCCTTTCGGAGGCTTACCTCATCCTTCATGGTTCGCGAATCGTAGCAGGGTTCCCTCCCTTCCTTTTCTGCCAACTCTCTCTCGCGTTGCACGATGAGGTCAATAGCCGCTGTGTCAGCAACTTCATTGCTGTGGCTGTTGGGCTTAAATTTCTCCATCTTGCGTGCTGCAGTTAACAGCTCGCGGCGAAGAAAAGCTTCCCTAATGCGATGTGAACGGCGATAAAACGGACACCTCTTGACAATCCACCAATTTAGTCGCGGACTGACACCGCGGGCTCGCGTAGCCCATTTGTACATGTCGAGAATGGCTTGGATATCTTCGTGAATTGGAGCCTTGGGGAAAGTGGCCGGTACGTCCAGGTCATCATCTGGTGTTTGAGATGCTGTGTCTCGAGAATCCCGATTTGATTCAACCATTTTACTATATGTGGCCAGATTCGGCTGGATGGCAGTGGGAAAGTCGTCACCGAAAATGAAACCCGCAACAGTATCGAACAAAGCCTCGTATACGTCGCCAGAGATGTCAAACGGTCGTCCAGCAGCCAATGTCGCTTTGGATTCCCACATACGGATGAGATTCAACGTCCGCGAATGAAGCGCAGGGCCGGCGATGTTACTGTCGTGGTATGTTAGCATATTTAGAAGATGAGTGATAGATCTTGGACTATTTTCTTTTTTTTTTTAAAAAAAAAAAGGGATTGGGGGTAGATCGGTTGTGACTTGGCAATCGTGAAGCTCCAGATACAGTTTTGGTTATATTTCAAACGCCATATACGAGGAGATAAGTCTTTATCTCCTTCCTACTCAAAAGAACGAATTTTATTATCTTTGTCACGTCGAACAACCCCATTGCGTAGAACCTTTTTGCCGCCACGACCCTCACCATACTCATAATACAGATTCGAACAGACATACTTCAAAAATGTTGGCACCATCAAATCCTGGAGCAATCTGCGATTTGCTCGGTACTCATCGTTCGTCGGCTTCACAATGTGATGGCTGGGTAGCGCCCCTCCGATAAAATCCCGAACCAAGGGCGAGCGGTCGAATTCATGGGTTCGACGAGCCATCAAATCCGTCGCCTCTCGCCCATCTCCTAGCAGGATCCATGGCTTATTACTCCCTAGTGATGGCGAGAGAAATATCTGCATCAGAGGCGACTGGTTATTGTGCAGTTGTCTGGAGAACCATTCTATCATGTTCCGGTTCTGTGCAATGTCCTCGCCGTATTTTTGGCTGTTCGTGTCCTTGCCCTTGAGAAACTTATGAAGGCTGGGCAAATCGCCCAGTGGTGAGCGTAGCGCCATTTCATTGTACGGGATTCCTGGGATGGGCTTGGGAAGGGCGGATCGGAACAACAAGTAGAAGAAGACCGAGGCGAGGCCCGCGTAGAAGAAGGCCCGGAACATCGTGGGATGTCCTATCCAAATCACCCCGAAGCTGTCTTGGGGCCATAACGGCCATGCAGACGATGACATGGCGGGTTGCTCATGAGTGGTAGAGAAGTAACGGAGAGATGGAGCAAACCAGAGGAATTCTTTCTCTCGAAGGTAGTGATATCAACTGGTAATCTCGACGAGTTCTATCAGTCCCATTTGTAAGTGGGAGAATGTCGAGCTGTGCTGGACTCGCTTACAGGAGAAGGGCCTTGGTTCTGAGAGCCCAGAATTAATAGATAGGTTTGGATCCCCTGTGCTAGGTGTCATCTGAAATACCGTGGTGCAATAGGACGCGGATTGTCTAGACTAAGTCCTGTGTGAACAGGACGAATTATCACAAAGTGCAACACACACATTGTAACCATCCCATCCACCAGAGTGGCAAGCATTCAGTCTGCATCTCTTTACTGATAGGTGTTCGAATGATACACTTCCAAACAATTGGTGTACATAATTTACGAATTGGTGTGGTGCAGCGCTCCGGCAGCTACCTAAGGGAATTTGGGGATAGTTTTCCTCCATGCTCTTCTGGTGGAACCAATCACTCGTGGAGCTTTGATGCTGCGAGACAGCAAAGTCTTTGGGCTTCGCCGTAATAATGCTTCATGAATATTCGTCAAAACAACCCTGTTTTAACACATGATGCAACACAATGGTGGATGCAGGATCTTGACCCACTCAGCCAGAGTACTACAGCATAAGTAGGCCATGATATCCCTGGAAATTCGCAAGCCTACAGCACCGATCAAGTCTACACAACAATGGCCGCAAAATCGCTGGATCCATTCCAACGGTAGGCATTCGTGGGTCGATCGTAGATCGCCGGAATTTGACCATATTGACATACCTATCTCAATCCCCAATGAAAGCACAGTCCGCTCTCATCAATACATGAGTGGTCTAATAATCAATGAAATGATGAAACTAATAATTTCTTGGGCTTCTTAATGTGTTGAATGGGTATACCTGCTCCATACCGGTATATTGGTGTGGCTGTCACGTCGACCATGACTTGGTATGAAAGCTCCATAGTACCGTGCTTGTTCAAAAATTCTTGCGCTCGTTACCACCACGCTTCGATCCAACTAACCGAACCATATTGCGCTTTTTGGGAGATGGCGGACGAACTTGGTGCGAAGGTCTTTAACGTGAGCCGCCGTTCGCGCCGTGTCAACGATGTGGTCATCGCCGGAAGGCCATGTCAGATACGGAGACGTTCAGGCTTGATCATTGGTTGGAGCATGCTATTGAAGCTACTGTGGAATACAGTACCAATCTGCGGTCAGGCTGGAGCACGGATTTAGAAACCGGAACCTTCTCCAAATGTCGTAGTTGGGAGCACGTTCACTTTGGCTGGCAAAAACCTCTACTGTGGAAAAAGATAAGCAGCTTTTGAACTTTCCCACAAGAATTTCTGTCCATCTGGTTTTTGAATCCGTGCTCCAGTTAGGCAGCGGTTAACTTATGCCTACCGATATTGGTAGTGGCGACTGGGATCAACAAGTAATGGTCATCGTGCTGCAGTATATTACTGTAACGAGAGTGATTTTGAGGCTGAACGCATACGTAGCGGTACTTGGTGGGAGAAGCGATGTGGTTGTGAAGAAAATCTGCCTCTGCAGAAAACTCATTGCCGGTGAAACTTGTTTGAACACTAGTTCCCCGCCCTGCTGGTAAGGTGTTCCCGTTCGTCTGCTTTCTTCCGGCAAGAGCCGGGAAACCCTACCGTAAGTCTGGCAGATAAACCACACACACTATCATTTCAATCGAATCAATCAGAAGGCCGGCCCAAATCTAGCAAAACTCATTCTATTCAGATGTGCCGGGCGATCATACTAGCTCAGAACGTTTGGATGCAGCTCTATGGTGGAAAATATGACAGCTCACAGGCTTTCTCTCTTCCTGCCCGTCCGATTTCTAAATGCGTGACAGCTAGAGGCAGACGGTCAGGTTATTCACCGTAGCCAATCTGCAGTCAATTGGGCTGCTGTCGATGACCTGACCGTCTGGCTCCAGCTGTCACGTTCCAGCCTAGTGGGGAGGACTGACCCGACCGCGCGGCTTTGAGATCTGTTTGCCGGCCGGGGTAAGGCATGGGCCCGACTTCTGCCGGGCCACCTGGTCGCGGGAGATCGGCCCACAACTTCGTTCTTGACGACACTGCTTTTCCAGTGGCATTTTCCAGTGTTGCTGGGTCTATCGGATGATCACTGCCGTAGGCGGAGGAGGAGACAGCCAGCCCAAATTGCGTATCGTTTGCTGTCAACTCGCTATGCCACTTGGTGACATTTGATATTGAGGCGCTCTATTTTGGGAGTTGAGGGTCGAGCCGGGCGTTGTGCCTTATCCCGGCATATCCAGATGGAATGAGTTCTACTGATAAGATAAATACTACTTACCGAGCCCAACACAAATACGTACCTTCAAAGATGATGAATTTGATCAACGCCGGCACCTCATGTGCATGCAGTACAAACAGACCAGGATGGGGAACATAACAGTATCCAAAGCGCCGGAAACTCCAACTGCAATACAGGGAATCGCACAGGTGAAACGCACCAAAACGTAACATTCCCTTAACCGTGAACATGTAGCACTGGCTAGAGCACATGCTCAAGATCAAGTTGTGGTGATGCGCTTAATTTGGATGAAGATATTTTAACATCTGATATCTCGATCTGCCGGGTCTAGTACATGATTTTGGGGAGATTGTTACGAGTTCGCAATTACTCTATGACCTCTGACGACGTATCAAGGCAAAGCGAGATGAGCTATGCTGCGAGCTGCTTGGTGTTTTCATCGATCGAAGCGAATCGAGATGGGCTCTGGCACGGCCATGGCAAAATAAAGGGATCATACATAGTATGCATCCAACACCACACTAGTTTCTATCATTACGAGCGAACTGTTTGAAGTCATGGGACTTTTACATTATGATACTCCAAAGAAGAAACGATTGATTGATGCAATATTGGATTTGCATGTAACTATGATGTACGGTAATTACAAGGAGGAGGTATTTGGGTGGGGAAGCTTCTGAGTTCGCTTTTTTTGTCCTGACCATACTTGGGTCTAGCCTAAAATCACCGCGCAATTCAACAAGTCTGCATTGGGGCTGAAGTATAAACACCAAACAGTGATATAATCTCCTTATGGTAGTGTCCATGCGGAATGTGATGGGAGCCAAACAATGGGATTCCCTGTAGATGAGCCGGTATCCATCAAAGCTAGGAAGGGTGGTGGCTAAAAGAGGGTGTTTCGTTGGTCAAAGCTGCTAGTGATCCAGGAAACTTCTATGCAGTAGACCTCGTGCTACCCTACACAGCGACCTTCGTGCTCCAATGGGCGATTGGAGCTTTGAAGGGACTGCATCGCAAATTGGACAAACTTGCATAAATAGTCAGGGTCAAGGGATCGACAACAACGTCTGAGTAATCATCGTATCGCGAGCATTTGGCCTTAGAAGGTAGTTTATCGGAATCAAACCTATCATGGCAGGAAATGTTCTTCGACGCTGCGCAAGAAGCCCCACAAACTCGTTCTGAGCGATTACTTCATGGCATGGGGGATGAACGCCCAACGACATTGGGGCAAAAGGGTCCCAGGTAGGGTCGCACCAGCATACGGCCTGGTCGTCTTTATTGGTAAGACTGAAACCGGTGAGAGCATCGAATCCCCTCCCTATCCCCTGGAGTGCTGCCAGAATTCATGTTGGTACGCAGATATCATGTATACAGGTTACATGCATGCGATGTGGTTGTTAACTGACTAACTAACTCCCATCTGTGTAACTATTTTGAAGGTGGTGTGCTTAACCATCGCGAAGCTGGTGTGCCTAAAGTGGAGTATCAAGTGCACAAATCATTGTTCCAACACTTCAGGACACCAAAGTTTGAGTGTCTTCGAAATCCTCATTGGAGCTAACCGCTTTCGCCATTGATTCCTGTTTAAGGCATGTTTTCCGGCTGGCCCGGATAGCGTAGTTGATGGGCAATAAATTGATTGGTGGGGCTCGGGTGTGTGGATCCACTGATTCTAAATCATCATAGTTTCATCAAGATCCTAAAGAAGCGCGAGAGCCACACAAGAGGAGTGCGTGTCACGAACGGTGCGTCCGGTTGCTGAGGATATCTCAAGGGTGAAGGGGACACCCCCCCTACAGCAGGCGCAGACGAAGAGGTGCCGATTGCGAGTAGGATGGTTGCGACGTCATCTAGCAGAGAATTGGCTTACGCCTACGTTTATGAGGCCGAGTTCCGATTCATGGTGATTAAGAATTAGTTCGACCCGTCTGCTGCATCGAACCAAGCGTCCCATTCTGGTTTATTTTTCCAGCGTAGATTTTCGGCGAAGCGATCAAGATAGAGACTATCAATAGAACGGGCTTTTTCATAGATGTCTCGAGATATTTGACCGCGTTGCCGACTGAGGAATCTCGATCAATACACGGGTGGCATTGCTCTGTCGTCGGAGAAGAAATTGGACCGGGATGGACGGCTTGGACATTCAATACGGGGCTAAGATCTGTTCACTACACCGCGACCGTGGCCAACGGACACCAGACCGAAGAGTATCTGCTTCGAAAAGATGAGATATCGGTATGACTCGAAATCGTGTATTATGGTACATGTGGGCCCGCTGAAATGGTGGTGGTGATTGTCGGAATGGTCTCACAGATATCGTAGGTACGATGGTAAAATGGGTGGTAAAGCGGATGATCAAATTAGAAGTAGAAGCAGAAGCAGAAGCTAACTATCGTGACCTATCCAGATGATTGGGATG
>JAOYMO020435844.1:0-21010 GCA_025802455.2 Iodosphaeria phyllophila | reverse complement strand
CCAAGCAGCCAAGGAAGCACAGATCTCTGTAGATAATGATTGAAGGATCTGGACAAGAGCATGATGGCATGTTGGTTTTGTCTACAAGCCTAATGAAGCTGACTTCCTCCTACCTCCTTAATGTCACGAATGATGTGCTTAGGGATATCGGTAAGACGGGTGAATATCCAGGGGTATTCCACCAATTAATTATCCGCCAACCTCTAACCTGTCACATGGTAACCCAGACGAATGCCGGTAACGGGTGCGACGAGGTTTTTTGGCCATCAGGAGACAGGTCGATATTGCTCAAGACAGGCTGTTGATGTAAGCCATTATGTAAGCCGCCTTGTAAGCGGGGTCTGATCATGTGTCATGCAAACATTAGACACTTACAGTAACATCTTGAGCGGACAGGACAGAAAAGGAGAGAAGAAGGATACACAATTTTGTGCCTATTCAAATCGACATACAGTATCGTGTTGAGCTAATGGTAATGCTGAGGGTCAAAGCGAGGATGCTGCATTGCGGACTGAACTTCGTGCATGCACAGCAGTGCAGCTCCGCAATGACGCAATTGAAGAATTCCACGAGAGACTTGACTTTTTTTTTTGCGAACGTTCGCAGAATGCACTGGGATCTGCGCTGATTGAAACAATGGGGCATATGTGGTGCACATTTCGACACTAGAGAAGTGTTCGATTTTTCCAAGGTCTTAAACTCTAAGACGACCGTAGGTAGTGTGAAATGTCCTGCAACCTTGCGCTCCCAACATGCTGCTTCCTGTTGCTGTCCCTCCTCATTACAGCGCCAGAGCGCGTAATACTGGTACGCCAAACAGAGTCGAAACGATTGGACAGTCACTGCTTGAATGCACTCCATGATCGACTCTCTGATGGTTAATAATTACCCGTATTTTACTTGCGTCTCTTACTCGCCGGATCTAAAATCAACTGTCTAGCCTTAGCTCCCTCGTCCCTAGGCTAAAATCAGATACCGTCCGCTTGGGCAAAGTAGATGCGGACACCCAACATAACCTAATATAATTATCTCCTCCCGCAATTTTGGGTTTATCAAAGATTCCTTCGATTATGTTGGAGATAATCTAATTAACTCCAACATTTTCGAAGGAGTCTTTGATAAACCCAAAATTGCGGAAGGAGATAATTATATTAGGTATTTGAAGAGACTTTCTTAGTTGACTTGTGGGAATGTTCAGTGGACCGTACCAGTACGGTAGATCAGAGTATTACATAACCACGTATGTACTGCACCTTTAGTGCTTGCCCTGCAGCACTCGCCGCCTTGACAGATTTAGCGGTGATAGTAACATAAATACTCATAATAAAAGGTTGAATTTTGGATAGACAATGCATGGGATGATAGATGCAATGGCAGATGCAGTGGCAGATGGGGCTATAGATGAGACAATACAGGAGTTAAGTTAATTGATGGAAACTTAAGGTTACCCTGACTGCATACTAGTAGGCACTTTCATGGCAAAAATCATTTCTCTCAGGGACTTTTGAGTGATGCATTGGGACTACCAGTACGACAATGCAGTGGATTGAAGCTATGGCGACCCAACCAGTCAATTCTGCCAGTTACTCAGGCAGACCGTAATACCTCAATGTGATCTGTGACCATGGTTCCTCCCCTTAGTTGCGCGCACAAATGTGGGGTTCTGCCGTACTGGTTTATTAGAGTGTCCGCATATGGTTTGCCCAAGCAGACGGTAAGTCGATTTGGGACCTGACGAGTAGAACCTAGAGCAGAGATAGTATCAGCATTAAGTCACACCATCATGGTACCGGCAGATTGAATCTATTGCGGAAGGCGGCTGAAAACAACGCTGCTCTGCGTGCCCGCGGCGCAGGAATCTCCAGATTTGAATTCTTTCGGCTCAGTGCTGAGGAACGAGCCCCGCACCACACCCAATGTCTGTGGAGCAGATTCTGCCGCGAGTTCCACGAGGTCTTGCATCACATTCGACCTTGTTGATAACTGCAAATTCTGGCAGGTCGTGGGGACTTGGCGTCATGAAAAACAGCAGCAGCAGGCTTGTGAGCGCGAAATGTTCGGTTTGATCATCATGTCTAAGGCTTCCAGCCATTCATCCGAAGTCCCAGTATGAATTTATTATTTGGCTGCCGCCGCTTGTTGCGGATAGGCCGGCGCGCCGCGACGGTCTCCGGGCGGCCCGTGAGTGCGTTGGTCGTTCGACGGATGAAACAACGTTGCAAGCCGTAACATCTCTTGTGACTCTTTGTGAGCTAGAATAGGTAGGCCTGAGAGCTTTCCCAGAAAGTTACGATAGTTAGCCAAACAGGAAGTGTGAGAAGAATAAAACCATCCTGCGAACACAAACAGGACGATTGCGTGCCGAGCCCTGTATGAGATTCTCCATCCCCTCCGACAGCCCGTCTCTGCCTGTCCGTCCCGTTCTGCTTATCGGCCCTTGGGATCTGTCACTCGACAATGGACTTCGGCCCTTGTTGCTTGCCGCTGCAGCCTCATGGTTGCTTGCCTTGATATGCGACTGTAGGTACTATTATTCCTGGCGACGCAAATTGATCGACGTTCACTGTTGCTGCTGCTACAGTGCCGGTACCCACTGCTGCTATCGATTCGCTGTGCGATCTTTGTCGACTGGTTCTCTAAATTACCCATGTATTTGGAACCGACCTCGTTTTATTAGCTTCAATCGTTGAAACACCCCTACGTAATTACTTTATCAGAGATCAACTCCCTCCAAGGTCCTCATCCGGGGCCTTCCTCTCGTGTTTATTTCACAGTATTTACTTCGGATTCGAGGTGCTTGAATTGCTTGCAATTCTTCTCCTTACCATTCTCCCTAAGCCGCCTCGCCATAACTCCCTCCTAACTGCTCTGGTGACCAAAATGCAGTTTCACGGCCTCTTCGTGGCTATCGCATCTCCTGCGCTTGGGACAGCATTATTTCAAGCAGGCAATTCTCAGACACCGATGGCACAAAGTCCAAGAATCATCGTGAGCTCACCATCTCCTGCGGAGAGATGGTTTGACACAAACAGCACTGCAGGTAAATCTGCTCCCAGTTCAGCCAGGTTTAGCAGGCCATTAACCCAACGATTTCTAGTTGAATCAACAGTGACATCGATACCAAGCGCCAAAGAAGGGACACGTCTACCACCTACAATATCGAGAGTCGAGGCAGACGTCCCTCCGTCTACGCTGGATAAGTCCATGTTCAGTCTGGTTGTGTTTGGGATAGCGGGTCTGTGCTTGGTATAGCATATCATATTCATTAGTGCTGCACTATTGCAACGATAACGATTCTTTTTTTAATTGCGAGGGCTGAGACGGCGTCTGCTTCATTCTATTCTCACGACAAATTTCGGTCCTTACTTTCGGAGATACCCACCACGCATGGCTTGCAAAATGAGGGATTTGGGAGCATTTACGAGCTAAGAGGCGCAGGAGCGCGGGTTTTTTTATTTTATTTTATTTTTCGGACTTCGGCGTTGGAGGTTCCATCAACTCATGGGAGGGGGGTGGATTTTGGACAGGCCCAGATGGTCAAGTCCGGTTCGATTGCTACTGGGCCAGGGCTTCGCATGATGCAATGAGGAAAAGCAGATATGAATTCTATGACACCATACACTCCTTCAGTCAAGTGAACTACATTCAAACAGGTTAGCGTATGCGCAGCATACATTAATACAGTTGCCGAAGCGGCGAGGTTTTTTATCTGTGCGTCTTGCTGTCTTGCAGGCCTTTCTCTTGATGCAGCCATTATCATCCGTCAAGTGAAGCCCAAAATATCCACTTCGAGCACCGCACCCTGTCATACGGAGAAGCATGAGAGTTCTTGGCAAATCCCCTGCCGATTTTTCCAACACTGCAGGGGCCGCGACATCATCAGCGGCACTCGATGGTCTCACTATCGAGTTCAGCCCAACTTCCACCAGAATCCGCGAACCGCTACGGAACTTCCAAGAGGTCTTAAGTCATCGTACCAGTGTAGTGGGATCGGTATCGGCGATTTACACTCGATCTGGTTGCCGAGCATGTGGATTTCCCCGGTTGGGCGATCGCAAACCCCCAGTATGCAATCTTGCGCGCACGAATCGCGACGCGATTTCGGCGCTCGGCGCCCGGAGCTTATCATCTAGAGGTTCAAGCTTCATGTGGCGACGAGAACTTGCTCGGTTGAGTTTTCAGCGGGTGACTCGGGGTTTGATTCAGGCAGGTCGGCCTGTCGATTTCATATATGATAAGCATCTACTCAACAAGCGACAGAAGGAAAATCCATCGGAACTTACTGCATCGTAAATGACCCGGATCATGAGACTGCAGCTGGGGCACACCGCAATGTCGTTTGAGCTGTCCATCAAGTCGGCCAGGACGATCTCGAAGCGATCGCCACAGGGGCAAGGATAGTGGTAGATTTGTAGCGTCGCATCGTAGGTCATATCTTCGACTTCGACCTCATCGTAGACAGCGATTTCCTCTTCGTCAGCCATGTCACTAGTAGTTGTCGCGTTGCGACAGGCTAGAGCGCAAGACGTGCAACGATTTAGAGATGGGCGTAAGTTTTCGAGAGAACATTCACAACGGCTGGCAACGTTATCGTTATCACTAGGCCGCTGCTACGGATGCGCTAACCCCGCACTATGGAGACCCACTATCCGAGGTCGAGAAACGGAGTCCAACACTTTAGATGGTGCTGCACCCACTTTAGAAGCCTCGCGGCGCAGCGCCACAGAAACTCTCAGCTGCATTGAAATTCAACCGCGTGGCTTCCCTGTTGCGGCGTTTTGCGATCACATGCAATCCTCTCCGCATTGCGAAAGGAGGCGCGAGCGCCTACCGGTACACTGTGCGCGTCACGCCTTTGTTCTCGAACGACGACAGTCCTGGTTTATTCCTGACTGAAGCTTGCAATCTTCGAAGAGCGGCGGGTGCCAAATGCGACGACCAATGCGCGGAATGCTTGTACACACACGTCCAAGAACACCATGTAACATCGTGAGATGGGCGCTTTGTGGTCTGGCTGTTTAACGTAACCGTTCAACTTTTCCCTGGGCTGGCTGCATCTTCGGCTGTTCGCTCCGATCTATGGCCCCCCCTGCGCGCCCATCAACTTCCACCGCTCGACCGTCTTGGAATATCTCGTTTGCAGCTCTTCTCGTGATTATCTTTGGAACGTAGGGTGGGCCTGTTTGTTTGAACTCGCATCGCCGGTATTCCTCCCCCCACTCCTTCGGCGATTGACGATTGAGCTGCGCGGGCTGGTGACCGCGAATCCGTTGGGATGGCGGCGCAATCCAAACTGGCCAGGGTCTTTCCTGATCGATCGATGAAAGGCATCATTGCGCAGTTGACCAACCTTTATGTCACAAACCGAACCCGCATCTCGCGCGCCGTCTATATAACGTTGTTTATTGCCCTCGTTAACCGGGTACGCAATGCTATTTCCGAACAGAAGGCTGCATCGGCCCGCGAGGCCTCGAAACGTCATGCTGGGACAAGATCCAGCAACGACAAAGATACACCGGGCAAGAAAAAAGTGGAATTGAATCGCGAATTCTTCCGATCGCTCTTGCGATTGCTTAGGATCGTGGTGCCTGGTTGGCGGAGTAAAGAGACGAGACTATTGCTGAGCCACAGCTTCTTCCTGATAATACGGACCCTGATCAGTCTCAAGGTCGCTGAGATGGATGGCGCTATAGTCAAGGCTCTGGTCAAGGGCAATGGAAGGGATTTCTTGATGCGGATCGTGTGGTGGATGTTAATCGCTATGCCAGCAACTTTCACCAACTCCATGTTGTCATATCATCAGGCCGAGCTGTCGTTGAAGTACCGAACTAGGCTAACACAATACATACACGATAAATACTTGTCGCAACTCACATTCTATGGGATTTCTGCCCTTGACGACCGCATAAAGAACGCAGACCAGCTGATAGCTGTCGATGTTGCTAAATTCTCCAACAGTTTGGCTGAACTATATAGTAATTTGGCCAAACCAATCTTGGACATGGTAGGCTTGCTTTCCAGGGACCGTTTGGCTCACTCAAATACTAATTCGGCATAGACTATATACACCTGGTCATTATCTAAAAGCGTGGGTGGAGAAGGAGTTATGTTCATGTCTTTACTTGTTCAATTATCGGCCAATATTATGCGCACCCTCACTCCACCGTTCGGGAAATACGTTGCAGACGAGGCTCGGTTAGAAGGCGAGTTCCGCTTCCAACATTCCCGTTTAATCGACCACAGCGAAGAGGTTGCACTGTATTCTGGTCATGAGGCCGAAAAAGATACGCTTGATAAGGGATATTTTACCCTTATCAAGCATGTGAATTATATCTTGCGTCGGCGTTTCTACCATGGCATCATGGAGGACTTCATTATCAAATACTTTTGGGGCGCACTGGGTCTGTTGCTATGCAGTGTTCCGGTCTTCTTCAAACTCCCGGGTCAGCTTGCTAGCGGGGTCATAAGCATGGGCGACCGAACGGAAACGTTTGTTACAAACAGACGGATGCTTCTAAGCGCATCCGATGCATTTGGACGAATCATGTTTTCCTACCGCGAGATCATGGAGTTGGCTGGTTACACGTCACGCGTGTCGACGCTACTTGAGGTTATGGACGATATCCAAGCCGGTCAGTTCCAGAAAAAGTTGGTATCTAGTTCAGGGACCGAAGACAACGAGGCTGTCCTCCAGGGTCGTGGCCAGGTTATCGAAAGCAAGGATATCCAGTTCATTAACGTGCCCATCATCTCCCCCAACGGAGACGTACTTGTGCGTGCCCTGTCCTTCACCTTGCGGGAAGGCGATCACTTGCTCGTCGTGGGACCCAACGGCTGTGGGAAGTCGAGTTTGTTCAGAATTCTTGGCGGTCTCTGGCCTGTCTATGGCGGTACCGTCTACAAACCCCCTTTCACAGACATCTTCTACATTCCCCAGCGACCTTATCTATCCCGCGGCAGTCTGCGCCAGCAGATCACATACCCGGACGGTCTGCGGACAGTGCGCGCCCGAGGCGTAACGGACGCGCAACTCCTCGATGTGTTGAAGATCCTCGGTCTCGAGAACCTCGTCGATCTCTACCCGGAAGGCTGGGACGCCGAGGCAGAGTGGCGAGACGTGTTATCGGGCGGCCTGCAGCAACGAGTCGCCATGGCCCGTCTGTTCTATCACCGTCCCCGCTACGCCATTCTCGACGAGTGCACGAGCTCTGTCACGCTGGAGACGGAGAAAGTCATGTACGATAACGCCAAGTCCCTGGGGATCACGCTCATGACGGTGAGCCACCGCCGGTCGCTGTGGAAGTACCACAGCCGTATCCTGCAGTTCGATGGGCAGGGCAACTACGTGTTTGCGGAGTTGGACGCGGATAAGCGGCTCAAGCTCGAGGACGAGAAGGAAGAGCTGGAGGTCCTGCTGAGGCAGGTGCCGGAGATCGAGAGGAGGATTGGGGAATTGACTGCCGAGTGAGGCGGGAACGTGGTAGACGCGCATCGCGATCCTTGGCGATGCTTGTTGAGGTTCTGTTCTTTGGTCCGGAGAATGCTGGTATGGATAGGATGGGGATTGGAGTTGGGTTCAGCAGGGCTGCGTATGCGTTGTATATCATGGGAGTGCCTGATTCAAGGGGTTATCTGGTCGACTTGGAGTGGGCGGGTCGGCTTTTTTGGAAAGATTCTTGGGAAAGATTCTCGGGAAAGGGACACTCGGGAGAATGGCTGGCCGTCCTCACCCTGATCTCTGCAGGTCGAGAATATCTGTCTCGGGTCGCTCTAAGTCTGCTACAAGCAGTGGCAGCGCTATGAGGGCTCGTGGGTGGGTGTCTGGGTCCAACGGCAGTGCTTGTACACCTCTCCCTGACCTTGTGGCGTTTAACGTTCGGCGTCGAATTTGAGTGAGGACACTGCAGTGGGCATAGAGCAGACTGAACACCTGAGGACTATCTTTCTATAGACTGTTTAGGTTCCTTAGACCGCGAATTAATCTCATGATTGTCTAAAGATTGGCCTTAACTTTCCTTCCAAACAGCCAGAGGGCTCTCTTATTTCGCGCCGCGAATGCCAAGAAAGCTCTCTACCCAAGCGCCACAGAATCCAAGCAGTACACCCCCTAACATAAATGCTTTCTTCGCGTGTGCCAAGCCACATCAAGAAATGCCCACCAAACATTAACGTGAAGGTCGGGAAGCCCGTCCGGCTGCCCAGCAACCCCGTCAGGTCGCCAGCGGACTGGACCTTAGACTCCGAGCCCAAACCGTGCAAAACGACAAGATTCCGATACCGAAGAAGCCGGGAGACTGCTCGACTTTTACCGTTCCCGACTCAATTTCTGGATTTCGAGAAAAAAGTAGGAGCGACTTTCTAACTGTCCCGTCAATACCATCCATCCCTACTCCCATCGAAACTTCGTTGTGATTGAATCTCAATGAACAAGCTGACAGTAACTCTCTTCACCTAAGATAGTGACTTTCCGGGTCGGTTGACTGGTGTCCTTCCTATGATAAAGTTTGGAACCATCCTTCTTTCGATTATCGATGACGTGGACAGCAGTGACACCGCATAGCTTGTTTGATCTCCGCCCTTCTGGATGAAGAAGCCCAGGGAGCCCTCAGCCCGTAGGATGGCCAAAATGGAGGATGACTAATCAAGTGTGGCTGTTAGAGGGATACGGATATTGACCGTTGAACTTGAAGCGAAGGCTGTCTTCAGAAGCTTATGTCAGCCATTCCTCTTAACCATCGATTCTCTGATCTCGCACTCAACGTCCGAGCTGCTATGATCCAGCAATAGCTGGCTACCTCAACACCTTTTCGCCCGTCAATCGGTGACTCCAGCGTCACTCCAAGTCATAGAACGGCAGGAGCATGGGAGTCTCCGTCCTCAGCGATGCGAACTATATCAACAGGGGTTCAATCTTTCTCCTTATCCAACCTCTCCGAAAGTTTGTCTAAAAGTTGTAGTCGATGTGCAGTACCCTTGGGATCAGCAGGCTGCGTAGTGCTCCGAGTAGTGTTTCATATATTTTGACAGAACTACCAAACACAACAAATGTATTCCTCTGTGAGGAAAAAAGCAGCCTCAAATACGCTGCCGTTTCTCTACTGTGCAGGGGAATTACAAGAAGCTTGCTAGTTGTTCCGTCCCTATGAACCCTAATGTCACACCATGGG
This sequence comes from Iodosphaeria phyllophila, assembly GCA_025802455.2. Classification (NCBI taxonomy): domain Eukaryota; kingdom Fungi; phylum Ascomycota; class Sordariomycetes; order Amphisphaeriales; family Iodosphaeriaceae; genus Iodosphaeria; species Iodosphaeria phyllophila. The sequence continues at coordinate 11,843 of JAOYMO020435844.1, read as the reverse complement.
AAGTCATCCTTTTTGAAAATGGCGTAGAATTTCAGCTACACAAGCTTAGCCATAGTTACATTCCTCTCTTGGGCCTCACCCATTTGTCTTAAAAAACGCTTGCGATGCTACAATTGCAACCCATCACAAACTGTACTTTGCTGGCAGAAATATTTCCCCAGCTCAGATCCGGGTGGTAGAACACACCCCTGGTCATTCCTTCTATCGATCCAGGTTCTCGGAGACTCCAACCGCCCATATAGTTCCACTAGACAGCGCGGCTTGGCTCCTCACCGAGGACTAGGCGCACGGGATAACTTCAGCATGACCCTTTATCGTTCCAATTTCTCCGGATCGGGAACGCTCCCAGCTCACTGCTGGTACATAGCAGCATTTAACGTCATCATGTCGATCAGAGCATTCGACATGAACCGCCCATCGCTTCAAGGACCCGACTTCATCGCCACCATACTTTGCCTCATGGGAGTCCCGTCCTGGCCCGCGGGACCTCTCTTCAGCACGGCTTCCGCCAACATGCGCAGCTGCATCGGGAACCGGGGATCGCCATAATGCTCGATGAGATCGCTCTTCTCCACGCAGCATCGCAAGTCATGGAAATTTTCCTTGTGCTGTTCCATGCCAAATTTCTCGCACTCCTTCTGCTTGTCCTTGTTCCACCATGACGGAAGGAGGCCCGGCCGCGATGTTGCTTTGCGCAAGAACTTGCGGAACCCGATAAGGCTGTCCGGGACTCCGCCGTAGATGCTGTCCATGGCGCAATCTTCATCGAAGGTGTAATCGTCTTCGAGACGGAAGCGGTACGCATCGATGAGTACGCGGTAGACATCTTCTTCCGGACGGTCGTGCAGCCAGGTGCCGTTATCAAGGCGGGTGAAGGGCTTGGTGATGGGGTCGTCGAGCCCTTTAGGTGGTGATAGGAGATTCTGTACGGGCCCGTGGTCTGAACCGATACGGCCGGAGGAAGAGGCTTGGTTCTTGCCGCAGACCTTCTTGTGGACTTTCCAGTCCGCTCTTTGGCAAGGGTGGAAACAATAAGTCGTCGTCGAACATTTGGCACAATTCTTGAGTGTGACTTCGGGAGGGCCCTTCTTGCAGGTCGTGCAAACGGGATTAGTGTCTTGTTTGTCTGCCATGTTGTCTGTTTGTATCGAAACTGAAAGTCCTGCAATCGGTTCTGGGCCTTATGTTACGATCAACCGGTCTAAAGGTTGGGCACTGTCAAGCGATGAGAGAAAAACAACGGTCCTAATGTCGATCGAGTGAAGGGTGTCGCTCTGTGGGTAGAGTTTAAACATAATATTTTGCTCTGTGAAGAAGCGGCCAGCTGCAGAAAAACTGAGAAGATTAAAACATCTAGCCTGGTTTCTACAGCAATACCCTTAGTCTATTTTGGGACCCACATTACAGCGTTTCCTCAGACAGTAATAGGGGTAATTATGGGTCCAACCCAAATAACACCGAGGTGGACCGCACCAGCATGTTTACCAGCTCTTCACCTTCAGTACATCGTCCTCAACCCACGTCTTTTACTCATAAACCTGTGATCGTGCCAAATTACTTTCTCCATCATTCGAATTCACTACAAATCGGGCTACCTGTTACGGCTGTGAGGACCAAGTGGGAAGTGGGGTGAGCGCAGGGGCAAGTTTCGCGGGGGAACCTCCCTCTTGCCGGGACCCCGCAACAGCATGTCGCTGCATATGGGACTTGATAGGAATGGTTTTTGCTTCTAAAAAAACGCCCTTTGAGCGATAAGAGCCCCTGCGGAGATCAGGCGTACAAGTGACTGTACGATGGATGGATAGGCAAAAGTTCCGAGCAAGGTGGCTTTCCGCATCCGGATGTTCATTTCCAACGCTGAAGGCTTAGACGATCACACCCATTGTAACAAACCACTGCGTCCCGTTTGCCCGAACATATCGAGGCCCAACTTTTGAAAACCTCACTTTGGAATTTGACTTCACTAACAAGATGAAAATTATGGTGGGGTGACCGCTTGTAGTGGGGTTGTTCGAATTCAGTCTCGCTGTGTTCGTTCATATCAAACAAAACTCCAACATGTTAAAATCAGATCGGTTTGGAATACTTCAGTATCCCCTAGACTGCGGATGGACTTTGGCGCACGTAAATTTGAGTGTCCCGAGGTCCATCCGCAGTATAGGAGATAGGGCACACAGGTCATTGCAATGGCTGTAATTGTCTAACTAGCTCTCGACGTTGGGATCGGGCATTTGGGCGAGAAAAACCACTTTACTTGGGGCTTGTCTGTCCACCGTTTCGTCAGGTCCCGGAATGGAACTGAAGGACGAATGACATTGTCCTTGATGCTTGTAAGTTTGAAAACTAAATCAAGCCGGTCTTCACCGAGGTGCAAACCACGATAGATCTTACACTGATATTGAGCGCTACCTATCACGAAGAACTCCCGAAAGGGATCCCATAACTCAAGAAACTTTACCGGACTCGCTAATCGTATTCGCGCCGCTTACAATGCACCCTTCATCATACACGCAACGAAAATGGATCTTATCTTGACGCCTCTCCGCAAACTATTCCAAAAAAAGCTCATCTCCTCAGGAAGCTATATGCATTTCGTCCGAAAGAAACCGGGCCAGCCCATACCGTGGTCTGTTTGACGGTATTCAATTTGTTTTCATAGAAAATATAAAACCATATAATACACAATGGACATGCAACAATGCTGAAAAATCGGACACCCATATTTAACACCCCACAGTGAGCTCCAGTTTCTTCAGCCCTTCCACGGTAACCAACCCCAACGCGCCCGAACTTGTGCCTGAGGTCTTCATACTCCCAGACCCACAATGAGCCACATCACCTCCCTGATCCTGCGTTGGGAAAGCGTAGGCTTCCGCACCGACTTCGTTCAGCAGCGCCGCATAGACGTTGTAAGGGACATCGCTTTTGTAATAGGTATCTGGGCACATGGGCAGTGTCCAGTTGCCGCCGTTGCTCGAACTGGGCATCTGCAATCCGAAGTTCACAGCGGCGGTGAAGCGGGCGAGCTGAGTGTAGAACCCATCGTTATTCGCCATGCTGCAGGTCCAGAAGTCATTTGTGGTCGGTCTTGAGAAGTAGCCAGTGATGCTGGCACTACCAGAAGACGATTCGATTCTCAGCTGCTCGCCGGACACGGTCAAGCGCATGTTATCGAACTCGAGCGGGGTGGTCTTCAGCGCCTCCCATACCGTTTCCATGTGCTTGTCGAACCACGTGCCGAGTTCGGATCCATTGGACTGGTAGCCCACGTGAGTCGCAGCCGACTGGATGGCAACGAGTTGGCCGGAAGAATCTTTGATGACGAGATTTTCCCACCCTTGCCCGTGTTCTTCAAGGCCTGAAGCGACCTTTTCGATGCCAGTCTGCTGAATACCCTTCACTTCTTGGGTATTGCTACTGCCTTGCATGGAAAAAGACTGAGAATCCAATGTCAGCAGAGGGCTCAACAAGGTGTCTACATCACTAGGATAATGCAAAGTTATTTCCATGGGATACGTACCATGCCCAGAGACAGACAGTCCACGAAGGAAATATTGCAGAAGACGCTCTCTTCCAAGCTATCATCAAATTCAAATAGGGCGGTACGTTGCTTCTGGTTGGGGCCGCAGAGCATCGGGACACCCGAGAAGCCAGTCGATGAGGCCTTGAGGCCTTCAAGGATACCTTCACTGAGGATAACTCTCGCTGATGTCACACAACGGTCAATTGGCATCTCGAACGCGGTATCGCCGTCAGGCAGTTCCACGCTAATTTGCTCGGCTGATAGCTCACTGCCTGGATTTATGAGCGAGCTGGAGGCAACAGACCACACAACGGGCTGCTTGGTCGTGCAGTCATTTCCAAGGAGGACAGCATAAACCTTGTCGCGCTTGTTAGGGAGCACATCTTTTATCGAGAGTATCTAGACGGGCAGGATGTTAGTTGGTCTTTCACAGATGATATTTCATGAGATTTAATTGGGGATGGGGGTTGGGAAATTACGCTGTGACTTTGCCCAGCAGTGGGATTGGGCTCGAGCGTATTTGAGGCAGACTTACAAATCTGGCATTTTGAGACCCGGTTCCAGACCCGGACCCATATGATGGTGGTGTTGACGACACAGAAGCTACTGCGCTTGATGCAGTCATAGATGACTCGATCTCATACGTAGACGATGATGAAACTGAGTAGCTCGTCGTCGCTATCCCAGTGGATGATGCGGCTAATGCAGTCAACGAAGGTGCAATGGTAGAAAAGGTTGTCGAAGTTGAAGAAGTTATCGTAGTACTCGAGATGGAAGTTGTAGTTAAAATAGACGTGGTCGTTGGCTCACTATACGTAGATTGAGTTGCTGTGACATTTAGTGTGGTGGTCGCCACAGCAAATGTGATGCCAGAGGCCGTTGGAATTGCATTTACGACATATGATGAAGTTGGAAGTACCGATGATTCAAAAAGACACGGCTTTTTCGACCGAATAAACCTTTTCCTATGTGTGTGAGAGTTGGTCTTTTTATGGTGTAACAATGCGTGCCTGTGATGGCCATTTTGTGGGATGGCCTCGGAATCCGCAATGAATGTAGCAAGAAGCAGGACGAAGCCCGCCAACCCATGCATTTTGACCGTGATGCATAAACGAACGTCAGTGTTTGAGGCGACGGTAGGCAAAAGAATAAGTCAATGAAAGTCGAATGCAGAAGAAGATCACACCACAAAATGTCGTCCCCGTTTATAAAAATGAAAGAATACAAGTTCGCTGCAATGCAATGGCAAGCAACGAAATGAATGAAAAATGAATGAATTGAGGATCAATAATTTGAACCAGCAAACGATTGATCTCGACTTTCATAAGAGGTGAAGAGAAGAGAAGGACGAATGATAAGAAAACGAAATGAAATAAATCCCACCCATCCAACGGGACGGGCAAATGACTTGAGAGGCGTAGCAGGAAAGGGAAAAGAGCGACATCCAACCGTTGACCTGGGTCGAAAGACACGCGAGCACTTTAACACTATTTGCCACTACTTCTCACGAAGAAAAAAAAATGATGGAAAATCCCTCTTCTGGTCACCGCCACCTCACAATCTTCCGACTTGTCTCTGGTCGGCGAGCAGATTCCTCTTCAACAAGTTACACTACGCCATGCAAAGGAAAGAAGATGGGGAACCTTGCCGCCAATGCTAAATCTGGCAGCTTGGATACCCTCTCCGCTGCGTGGGTCGGGTCAAATTTTGCAGCCGCTCCCTTGCAAGAGAATTAAATGTGTACCTCTTCTTACAACCCTTGTAGGCTAGCAATTTCCTCGAGAGCCTTCATGTTCATGTCTTTTTACCTGTTCTCATGCAAGTGGAGCATGACCGGCTGTTGTACCTCATCAACGATTTTGCAAGGAACACACTGTAGACAGGAAGAATGCCAGCAGGTATCCAGACGGGAGCCAGGTGGAGCCTTTCCAGAATGCCCCTCGTGCTCGGGCGCGCGGAATAACGTCACTCATTTGACTTGGGCGCTGCAACTGATTGCGATATTCCACCCCGCATCATGTGATGTGAATCGTGAAATGGATTCAAAAACGGACAAAACAGTTACAGTTCTGGACTAGACTAACAGAAAACGATAATTGACAACAAATAATACAATCATCTCAGCGGTCTGCCACGAGACCGGGCGATCATTCCCACAGACAACCATTTTGTAATATGAGGGATTCTGCGAGCGACGGGCGTGCCCTTGTCGCCAAGTTTGTGTACGACCTGTGCCTCCATCAAGACCCGCGCATGAGCTGAGAGCACACAGGCGCTTTATTTGAGAAGGTTGCGTCGCGAAATGACTAGAGGGAAGGAGGATGAGGATGAGATGTGGTGATAGAGGCCACATGATTCGCCCGTTTCGAATTGTGCGCACCTCCCCAATCTGGTGTCCTTGGGCTGTGCAAATGTTGTGTTCATAGTTCCCACCCACAACAAGCCAGACAAATGTCTAGTGTGGCGAGAGAGATGCCAGGCTGATTGCTGGTGATGGCGCCCAGGCGGACGAGGCGTCGGCGTCGGCGTCGCACTTAGGTCAGCGATTGACAGGGCAAACCGACAATCTTCATTCCATCGGAGCGGCATATCTTACTGCGGTGTGGAGCTGGAAGGGGAATGATGAAACTTTTCTACGGTTAAAGCTGAAGATTATCAGGGGCCCCGTGCGGCATGCCCGTTACACCTTGGACCCTAGCCGCAGGCTTCTCCAGGATACCATTTTCGTCGGGATACGCGAAGAGCTTGTTTCAACTGGCAATCCAACCGCGCTCTCTATGGTGCGGCAAAAAGGGCTCCGCAAGGCCCAAATGGGCACAGATCAGAAATAGGCCTAAGACCCCCTGTGTGATGGGATGGAAAAACATATGCCGAAATCTTGCTTATCGATGATTGCGATCACGGCTCATGAGCAGAAAAGAATCTACCGTCTGCGCTTATCTCTTGTGCGCCAGCATCAGCATTCCTACGGAATCCCTAGTGAGAACGACGGTTCTCGGCCTCTGTGAGACTCGACAGAAGCCAGAACGAGGACGGCGCAATTCATGAGCACGCGAGTCAACGACAATTATCGAGAGGAATTCGGGGGATACTCGCCCCCTCCGCTCGAAACATGATGGGGGCGGATTTCACCAAAAAAAAGCGACTAAACATAAATTAGGGGGAAAGATTGATGAGAATCTAGCCAATCATCATTAGCTCGACCATCCATCCTCCATAATTGGCGCGAGCGGTGATACAGGAATTAACTTGGCACACCACACTTTAACGCCGCCTTAGCACATGCTGATACCCCGGATTCTCTAGACCAGAATCCCATTCCCTCCGAATCGTACCTAGGAGACGATGGATATAATTTTATCGACGATAGCCAGGATTGTCTATAAAACCTTCGAGATCCTATCATTGACAGACTCTCCAAATATACTACAAAGGAGTAAAGGTCCTGGTCCGTGCCTCAGGGAGATAGAGGTTTCCGGTCGTTACGCCCCACTCCCGCTTGATGTTACATGCATAGGATTGGGCGTTACTAGAATGTGACCAACTAATCAATATGAGCGAGTATACCGGTATGTCAGTTTCGCAATCGAAAAAAAAGACAATTCATCCACCAAAACAGGGATGAAAGACGCAGACCGGTACCACGGGTAAGCACGCGAGCAAATGTCCGGGTAAGTGTAGACGACCGGCAATAGAACACAGGCAAACCAACACAGGCGAGGCATAAAAATAGTAACGTGGACAATATGGAGAGCGGCATTGATGCGGAAGATTATTCTGGTTCTGAGATCAACTACACATCTACTCGCCAGGTCCGAGATCAACTCTCTGGTCTTAGCCCCCTCGGTCCTCAGGGAAGGCCAGGTCTCTTGAATGGGGATTTTTAGCAGTACCTTCAATCAGTGAGGGGTACTCACCAATTAAAGAAGTATATCAAGCATGCATCGAATTTGCCTGGCAAAAAGAGTGGACTTGTACAATTTGTGGCCGCCCCTCACCGATTAAAGATACCGGTCAAAAATAAAACCCCCCATTCAAGCGTCCTGGTCTTCCCCGAGGAACGAGGGGGTTCAGGCCAGAGATTTGATTTTGGACTTGGCGGATACTATCTAATTCGAAGAGATTTCTCCCGGGCCATCGCCAAGGGTCGGAGGCTGATGCCAAGGAGCGCGATGCCTGGCACGTAGTTGTCGGCCTTGGCTCGCGAGGAGCGCTTCTTTCAATTCAAAGGATATTTTTTTGCTGTCGATCCCGAGATTGGAGAAAACAAATCTATCGAGGCTCCGAGGAATTGCTGGAGATATCTATGATAAGATCTTGTCTGCGACTGTCACTGAAGCCCTTCTACCGAACCAGAGCAGCGAAACGGAACATGTCTCCAGTTGACCAAGCGCGCTATAATACGAGTTGCTGCTCCTCACGAAGTGTAGCAGGTATCAACCAGCTCTTAACACGAGTTTTCTCAGACCTCACCCACTACGTACAGCGCAGAACGGAACACGGTTCCGCAAAGGAATCATGGGGTCCGTCGGAGTCCGGCCGTGAGGGTGGACATGGAGGTTATCCACACACGTTAATGCCATCGCGTCTTTTGTTTTAAACAAACAAGAAACCTGCATCTGCATGGATGTTGCACATCATTTTTAGATCGGACCGGAAACGGCGATGCAAGGTACCCGCAGAACCCGCGGCTGCAGTGTGTTTCAGCCAAGTCCCGGGCCCAGGAATTTTCCTTCCATCCATCCTGAACCGAACTGAACTGGACTGAAGGTGTGTCACGTGCGGAAATAGTGCATGAAAGTGGCCAAGCAAGCCGGGCAAGGCACGCTTGTGTTGGTGGTGATGAAGTTGGCTACGAGAAACTTCATTCGTCGCGACATTGAAATTCAGGGATATGAGATATCCACTTTTAAGTCAATTGTCATGGAAGACTCATTTAATTCACCGCAGGCTTCTCTCTACCATCGTAACTCATAATTATTCAAAAAATCCGCCTGCCAAGCCCCCCAACTCCGTTCGTCAATAAAGTGATTGCCTTCTTCAAAATTCAATAAATGCCCCACAGAACTGTAGTGTAATTTCTCGCCATGGCAATGGAAACCTGCATGCTACTAAACGCCGCTGGCGAAGATGGCCTCCAGCATCATGGGGGCTCCAGCGGCGGCAAGCAGCCCAACGCCTGTGATGTTGAAGTCAGCCATATTTCAAAATGAAAGGAAAAAAAAGAGTGCTAGACTGAACTCACCAGTGTAAACCACCAGCTTGGTGACAACTTCTACGTCGTATCTCACACGCGGCTTGGCCACCTGCGCAAACATCTCCATCTCACCCAGTTCGTCTTGCTGCCCATCCACCAAGGGGGTCCCGCTACCCTTACCGACGGATTCATAACCTGGTGAATTTGACGACAAGATCGCGCTCTCGCCCATTATCCTCTCAGGTTCGCTCACCTTCCCCCAACTAATCCCACTTACACAGTTCACGGCCGAGGAACTGGCACCCGCGTTCTCATATTCCATCGAAGATGAATTCTTGACAGTCTTCAATCGAGTCTCTTCGCGCGGACCACCTGCATTGTTGCTCTCCGTACTTTCGCGCCGCCTGCGCTCGCGGTAGGCCAGCGCCTCATATGCGTCAGCGGCACTCTGAGGGCCCACGCTCACTGACCTACCGCGGCCACCTTTGCGAATGTTGTTGACAAAGTTCGGTAGGTCGCTAACACTGGGCATGATGTTGTCGACACGCAATTGCAAGGGGACATGCTGGTACTCAGATGCACGCATATGGAACCGTCGTGGCAAGTCCAGGCCAAGTGTCTCAATGACGCGGAAAAGGTGTGGTAAACACTTGAGCAGCGTTGGCTTGGCGACTTCACGCCAGGCAAATATAGTGGACACGCCAAGTAAGATACGCAAGGCGACCATCGGCAGGCCCAAAGCCCCGAAATCAATGGGGACGGTGTTGTGGGCCGAGCGGCCATAGTGCCAGGCCCCCAGCTCCACACCTATGACTGTCCCGGCGAAAGCCACGCTGTCGTCAAAACAGGGGCAGTCGTCGGCGGGCTCAGGATGTACTCGCACGAGCACAATGATGATTAGAGCCAATACCAGCATGGCATAAACCTCCTGAGAAAGTAGGAACTGCTCAATCGTAGGCCCGTAATAGAATTCTATGAGGGAGATCGCAGCACCCATCAGCGAGCCTATCGCGACGTCCAGGAAACCATGCATGCCGCAGTACAAGCGGCCAAATATGATACTAACTGCGTATAAACAAGCTACGATCTCCAAACCCAGTTTCATCGTGGGTGATAAGTTGTTATCGGGGGAGCGGAGTATAAGTATAGAGTAAACGACAACGGAAACAGCATTTGCTGAATGCGTGGAAGGAAAGCCGTATTCCAATGAGACGTACCCGGACATTGTGATCCGCTGGAGAGGGGGGGACAATGGCCTTGGTAAAGACAATAAGTCTTTCACGAACCCAGTAAAGAACACGCCAGCAGCCAGTATATGCACAAGGCTGCACGTGATTCGAGTCAGCAGTCCATGATTATTCTGGAAATAAGATGCCTTTCCATCCCTCAGTCATTCCTTAGGAAAAGAGGAGAGCACAGTAGGAGAGTTGAGGATCAGTAGTGAGACCTACCCCTGTCCAAATCCAGCAAACCCGCACCAAAACATGATGGGAAGAAATATCATAAAAAACGTATGCGTCCCCAAGTTCGCCGTGATGGCGAAGTAGCTGTCTAAAGCCGGCCTCCGCAGCTTAGCCTGCATCCAAGCCAAGTGGGGCGTCTCCCACCTCACGAGAGGCAGGACTTTCTGTCGTATGTCGTACCGCCATCTTGGCAAGGCGCGCTTGTCTGCATGTAGGTGTATACTCTCAGCAAAAAATGGCCTTTCTCTCAATCTCACCTCCGCAACTTCGCATTTAGAAGAGTGGAGCCATCGTGCTTATAGCTTGGTGATGATCGGGGAGTAAGCGACCACATACAATGATCTAAGCTCCTCAGACCCGCGTCTGCTTTCGTGTTCTCCCGTGCCAGTCCTCCATCTTCTCTGATAGTAGGTGTCCGCCCCCCATTTGCTGGTTCCCTTGCGTGGACGCTCGGACTAGGAGCGCCGCTTGCTTGCGTTGGAGTCATGGGATCGGTCGGCTGCGTTGGCAGGAGGATGAGGGTCTGGAATCGGTTTCGCGGCTCCAGCGCAGGCTTCTCGGATGCTTCATGTATCGAGAGTCGCTGGCTGCGCGGTGCTCGCTGTTACTGTTGCCGAACTGGAGGACCCGGTGTCTTTGAGTCTTGGCTCGGCAATTGCAGATGCTATGCTTTTCGTCAGAAAGCGAATTGAGCGTGGACGGTTATCCGGCGGCGATTATTCATCTTCTGTTGTGTTCGCTGACCAGTAAGCTCACCAGGATGCTCACCTGAGACCGTCGCTGGCTTCCCCGTCAAACTCAATGTCTTGCTGCCCTCACACAGCCTCGTCGCAAAGCTGCATAGACACCGTTCAATCGCCAAACGCATAGGAATATGGCTCGCACCCGATTGTATCGCAATTCCCAGTGAACCGTGGCCGGCGATCTTGACCTTTGGAGGTGAATGTGGTGGTTGGTGGCAATAAGACGATGTTGACCGGAGATAGTAGACAGGATACCGTATCCGCCCAGCAACGCACTGTACAACATCAACAAGGCAGCGTGGGAAGAGCTCTTGGGTGGTACAGCAGTTGCTCCTGCACTCAAACTTACCACTGCGTACTGTGGTTAATGCTAGACAGTAGGAAGTATTGTGCAGAAAGCTCGAGCTCAGTCCTATCACAGCTTCCCTGCCCCTGGATTGGCTCCACCAAGTCCACCAATCCGCCAACGCCGAATAGCGAGACTGGCGGGGTCCAATACCGACGAAGCCCACACGGACTTTCTGTGTTCAAAATCCACGGGCTTCATCGATAAGCATTCGGTCCTATAAGATATCCGATCGCTCAAGTAGCTGAAGCTCTTGCAATTGTACGCGGAAGTCTACTTGGCAATTCACTACCTAGTTGATGGCAGACGTCCTTGGCGTCGTCCTCCGACTGAGCTTATTGGCAGTACTGTAAGTTAGGTGTTCTTAGTGCTGCCGCTTCGTACAGTACACCTGTCACTGCCAACCGAACTTCAGTCTGTCTGATATTGAGAAATCGACGCCGGCCAACGAGGTAGTGCCTTGCAGGCAGCACCCCAAGGATCGCACCTTGTGATTGGCCAACCACCGCCAACCTAGTGGGGGCAAATTTTCGCTCTAACCCCCCCCCCCCCCCCCCCCCCCCCCCCACAC